>JADAZS010000058.1:0-246043 GCA_014872975.1 Diaporthe citriasiana
TATAAATATAAATATAAATAAGTTATTATATAAATAAATTTCCTACTAGAAGATTATTATATAGGAATTATCTTTATATAATAAATCCTATAAGTATTATAAAAGCTATTTAAATAGTAGTAAATAGATATCTTCTTATAGGTAATATTTTCTAAACTTAGGATTTATAGGTATAAAATTTTAAAAGTAGGTTAAATAAAGATAAAATTTATATAAGATTTATTTAAAAATAAACTATAAGTCTCTTATTATCTTAGTAAAAAGTACTATAAAATTTATATTTTTTAAATATTATACCTAAATTATAAATTTATATAACCTTAACTAAGTCTACTAAAATCTACCTATAAGGTATATTATTACCAACTAATTATATAGGAGGTTAGGGGATTATAAAAGCCTGGCTATAAATTATATAGGTATTTCCGGAAATCTCTTATAAGGGCTAGTATATAATATAGCTTTTATATAAAATATAGGTAATATATAGGGTACTATTACGGTTAAAATAGAAATTTATAATAAGCTACTACTTTTAGTAGTAAGTATAAAAATAAGACTAAGAGGTATAGCTAATATATATATAAGATATAGTAAAAATAATAGGTAAAGTAGGTAGGAAGTTATAAGTATAAAAAAGTTATAAGTATTAAAAAAATAAAGAAGAAAGGAGAGGAAACCTGGAAGATAAAATATAGTAGGAACTAGAGAAAGGGCTTATAAAAAAATTCTTAATAGCTATATACCCTATAATATTAGTATACAGGCTACTTTCCCGTAAAGAAACCCCTTCTACTAATAATTTATTAGTAAAAGCGGGATTTACGAGTAGAAATCAGTATTATACTACCCGTAAAGAGTGGAGCAGTCCTTTAGTTATGGTATATAGAGACTGAAATAAATGCCTTGCGTTATGCTCATCAAGTCTACGTGCCACTGTGTGTCAAGTACACTAGGATCACAGTAGCCAATCCAGTCAACCGATGTCATGCATCACAACTGCGAGGGCTGGCATGTGGAAATGTATGCATTGGTTCGAGCTCATCATCCGCACCATCTAAATTTCTGGCCCAAGAGGTGCCCACGTGCTCACGTCTGCGTCAAGGTTTCGGTAAAGACACCTGGTGCCCGCAGATAACGCTCTGCCTAGGTACCGGCCAGCCAGGGTTCATGGCCTGGCCCTTGTGTTTCACTCTTGGCTTCTGGCCTATCACATGCTGTAAAGCGCATTCGATGATTGTGGCAACCGACCAAACGCCTATTCCCATGCCTGTCCGACTTATATCCCATCGCCATCTTGACCTCAGACCTCGTTGCTGGGGTACTCGACCTTGGTCGTGGCAACGAACTCCTCCTTCATAGTCCTCATGTTCACAAATCTGCCCATAATTGCTGCGCTTCCGGCCTTGTCGTTCGTGCCCGATGCCCTCGCGCCGCCAAATGGCTGCTGTCCCACCACTGCACCCGTGCTCTTGCAGTTGATATAGAAGTTGCCCGCCGAGTTTCGGAGCGCCTCCTCCGCAACCCGCACCGCCGTCCGGTCAGACGCGAACACCGAGCCCGTGAGCCCGTATTCTGTCGTGGAGTCGACCAGCTCGCAAGCCTTGACGAAGCCCTCGGGCGTGGCGTCGTCGTACACGTACGCCGTCAGGATGGGGCCGAAGAATTCTGACTTGAGGTATGGGTGTGCAGGGTTCGTCGTGCGGTAAATGGTAGGCTTCACGAAGTAGCCCTTGGAGTTGTCGTACGAGCCGCCGGTGACCAGCTCGAGCTCGTTGTCCTTCTTCGCCTTCTCGATCGCGCCAGAGAGCTTGTTGAATGACGCAGTGTGGATGACGGGGCCAATGAAGTTCTGGGGCTCCCACGGCACGCCAATCTGGAGCTTCTCTGTCTTCTCGACCAGCTTCTGCTTGAATTCGGGCCACGCGCTCTTGGGCACGTAGACCCGCGATGTCGCGCTGCACTTCTGACCCTGGAACTCGAATGCGCCCCGCACTGTCTGCACGGCGGCATTGTCAAGGTCCGCGGAGGGGTGGATGATGTGGAAGTTCTTGCCACCAGTCTCACCCACGATGCGAGGGTAGCCTACGTAGCGTCCCTCTGCTATGCCCTGGCCAATCTGACCGTACAGCTTGCGGAACACGGCAGTGCTGCCCGTGTAGTGGAGGGCCGCAAATTGCTTGTGACCTAGTACGATCTTCGTGATCTCCTCGGGCTCGCCCGGGATGAACTGAATCACATCCTTGGGAAGGCCTGCCTCGATGAAGATCTTGTAGAGAAGCCAGTTAGAAGCAATGGCGAAGTCGGATGGCTTCCACACAACCACATTTCCAAGCAGGGCAGGGAGACCGGGTAGGTTGCCGGCGATGGCGGTGAAGTTGAACGGTGTAATCGCGTACACGAAGCCCTCGAGCGGCCGGTACTCAAGTCGGTTCCACACGGCTGTCGAATTGTGCTCGGGCTGCTGAGCGTACAGCTCCTCGGCGTACTGGACGTTGAATCGCAGGAAGTCGCACAGCTCTGCAGCGGCATCAATCTCGGCTTGCCATGCGTTCTTGCCCTGGCCGAGCATCGTAGCAGCCATGATTTCGTATCTGTATTTTGTGGAGATCAGATCCGCGGCCTTGAGGAAGACAGCTGCCCTGTCGGCGAAGGGCAGCGATGCCCAGGCCTCCTTGGCAGCTAGGGCAGAGTCAATTGCCCTCTTGACATCTTCGGGGCCGGCTTTTGAGTATGTAGCCACAGCTTCGGAGTGGTCTGACGGGTTCAACTGTTTGCCAGTGGACGATGTTGTGACCTGTGGGGATAGACGTGTGAGCTCGCAATGACAAACCAGGGGCCGAGACGGGGGCGGAGGTTGTACTGACTTCTTTACCACCAACCACGATCGGGACATTGACTGTACCCTTGCTCTTAACTTTCTGGACGGTGGAAAGTAGGCCTTCTCGCTGGGACGAGCCCTTGGCATAGTGGTGCTATATCTGTTGGTCAGTAACATGTTCTGTTCAGGGCAGCACCTTATCGCCGGGCGACGTACATTCGGCTCATTTGCGATTTTGGGCACCTTGAAGGCAGCAAGAACTGAGGCCTTGGGGGCTGATGTCGCAAAGGTGCGACGAGGCAGTGGGATGCCTGCCAGCCTAGATGATAAGGCGGAGCTTGACCGTGAGGCCACTGACCGCAGACCGGCGCTCCTGGAAGTCATAGCCATGTCGGCGAGTAGGTGTAGGAGGGGCGGTGTTCGATGAGAAGGCAAAAGAAAAGACTAGAGACGAACGGTTGACTGAAGGAAGGGTATCACGAGTTTGGAAAGAATTTTTGCAGACAAAAATGTTGATTGCAAGTCAGAGACTCAAACAGATGCATCTTTATTGACTTAAGGGATATCATCATGGCCGTCGGAAAACCGCGGCCTTACTTGAGGACAAGGGTAGCTCCTTCGCCAGCGTGGAGAAGAATCATGCGGGGAGGGGCCCATGCTAGAAACCTTGAGGTGCCAATTGTCCAATCGCTGCAGGCCATGACTCTGATAACACCCCCGAAAGCCGGCCCCTAGAGCACCGCAGAACATGGCATGCGACGGCTGGCCGCCAGTGTGCCGGGCCTTTGATCGGAGCCACTGATTCGTCTCGGCCTTGGCTTGACATTGACCAGGCGGCCTGGCGGCTCTTTACTGCGGTATCCATGCGATCCCCTCTTCCTCCCGACTTGAGCCGCCAGTTCTGGGATCACCTTGGATTCCACAATCAGTAAGGTACATGGGCTGTGAGAATTGTTAGACTCACAGTACAGGTAATTAACCTTCCTGCTGGCTGTCAGAATGCTGCCAAGAAGCTTGGAGTTTGTGCTATGGTCGGCCTAAAGTATGCCATGCCACCTTTTGCGTTTTATTCCCGAGCTTCGCTGGCTGCTGTCCAAGCAACTTGGCATTTTTATTTTTTAAGTATACACAGTAGTAAGTTGTACCTTGGGCTATGCGTGCTCAGATATTCACACAATCGAAATGCCTACTCCGGCTGGTCACCACCAAAGCAACAGTTCGTCTTAAATGTCACAAGGTGTGTATATGCACACGACATCTTTCGACGCCGATCCGGTTTGGTTTCACCGGAGGCAGCCACCTCCTCCCGAAGGTCCGCCACTCTCAGAAGCTCTGGTTTCAGACAAAAAGCTCTTGAGCTTACTCTCACCTGTGACGCCTGTGTTGCCTCTGTGCGGACCGCCGTGGGGGTTAACTCCTCCTTAGAGTCATCAGTGGACTACTGAGATGGCGCGTTGCCCACGTGTCAAGACACACAACCTGACACATGCAGCTCACTTGAGATCTCTCCATCGGGGCGGAGAAGATCTAGCCCTGAGATCTGAAAAAGTCCGCGACATGGGAGAGGAATTTTGGGATTTGCTGCGACGTCGTGAAGAGTAGCCCGTGGGTTGCAGGGATGCCGAGTGGCTGTGTGTGCGCGGCTTGACAGTGGGCGGTCTTCTGTGGGATTTCCTCAGAACACACACCCTCCTGTGGGATAGCCTCCTGTGTGATGACGTCTGTGGGATGGCCAACCACTACGTGTTGTGAGAATCATCAGCAGAGCATCCGTAACAGTACAGTACAGTAGAAAGGCGGAGATGGGAAAGAGAGGGGACCCATGGATGGAGTGTTTTGAAACTTGCGTGCAATTGACAGGCCAATGTACCCTGGGCAGGGACAAGGATGCGAGACATGGGATATGGACCCCTGATCTCAAGCGTGGATGGTCCAAGGCTACCCGAGATCCACTGCGGCGGGTTGGCTGGCAGATGGATAGAGCAGGATTCTGGTTTAGATTTGGAGTCGCGGTCGAAATGGAACATCAGAAATTAACCAGTGCCCCTGCCTGCGTATCTCACAATATCAACACCCGCATCAGAGCACGGCACACTGATTACACAGGCTCCCGTGCTCGTGTGGTGTAACTCGGACAAGCTTCGCCAACCATGATCAACTTTGGTCGCACACTAACCTTTTCCGACACGGCGGCCTCCAAGGGAATAAGCAGCTGCACAAGATTGGGCGGCTACTCGCACGGCAATGTCTTGTTGTGGGACGGATGAACGAA
Organism: Diaporthe citriasiana; assembly: GCA_014872975.1. Taxonomy (NCBI): domain Eukaryota; kingdom Fungi; phylum Ascomycota; class Sordariomycetes; order Diaporthales; family Diaporthaceae; genus Diaporthe; species Diaporthe citriasiana. Next base: position 5,094 of record JADAZS010000058.1, read on the forward strand.
GCCGTGAGGCACCACGATGTATGTATTACTGACAATGCAATCAGTCAATCAATTCATCATTGAAAATGGGGCTGGCCAGCACAATCACTCGCTCTCCCCAATCATCCACACTATCTCGTGCTAGGAGATAGCCTTATTTTAGCTGTGTCCCCTTCTCAGCTCAACTTCCTTGATCAGGGATTCTTGGCGTTGTCATCATCCCCAAATTGCGCCCGACCTCCCTCGCACCAGAAACGGGATCGCGTCAAAATCGCACGGCTGTGCTTGCAGTCGTCCGCCCGCCTCTTTTCCACGAGAGCAAATCAGAACAGATCAGAGTCCATTCGCTACTGCACCCAGTGGCGTGACTCTGCAGGTCATCACCCGTACCCACCGCAGTTTCGAATCCAATATTCTCTTGTGTTGATCCCGTTCTAAAGAGTTATGCGTGCGCCCTGTTGAACCGTCTTTTCCGTATGACCCGTTACCCAGGCCTCATCTCGAATCCCTCAGTCTAAGAATAACATTGAGAGCCGTCCAACACCCGGCCAACACAACTGTGACTGTGGCACAACAGCCTGTACCATCCGTCTCTGGTCCTTTATCAGTCTTCATCTTCTTCACGTCGCCTTCTTTACTGAACCACTTGCTACCGGCGCGAATACAAGTAATCTAACCAACCTTGCTTACCATTGTGTGGCTGGGACGACAGGACAGCATCTGCGACTGCGACAGCTTTTGTGTAAGTCCCCACACCTGTGAACCTTCAATGTTTCTGCCAATAGCGCACGCTCTGACCCGTTCGCGACTCAGCAGCCCCAATCCGTCCCAAGGAAGATACACAGTATGTCTTCACACCCTGCGCACGATCGCGGCGTCGACCAGGACGACCAACACCTCGACCCACGAAACCCCTACGCGTCGAGCAACAGATGGCGCCATGAGGAATCAAGCCAATTTCGCAAACATGCGGGTCAAACGCTTCAGCCAAGAGCCCCCGACGGAAAGAGCGGGACTCATGATCTGGCAAGCTTTCTGCACTCTACCAGGATTCCCTCCGACGATGGCACAAAAGACGGCGCCAGTCCACCCGGCGGCCCTGCTGTCCCGGGCAAGACACACACCCCCATCATGATCGACGGCAACGAGGCCGCAGCTGCGGGCGAAACGCAAAACGCCATTGACACCGATGTCGCGAACGCTGTGCCCCAGGACGGGAGGACCATTGCATGCGGCCCCCTGCTAAATTACAGGCGCACCGAGGGGAATCACTGGATAGGTAGCGTCCTGGTAGTTACGAAGGGCGGCGGCAAGACTCAGGAGTTCGTCCCAACCCTGGTGCTGCGGAGGATCGGACCTGTTCAGAGGTCGCAGGGCGCCCTTCCAGGCTCTGCGACCAACGGAGAGACCAATGGACACGTGAACGGCGCAGGGTCCACGGAGACGCAAGGACTATGTTTGTACTCCGACATCCGCAACACCTTCTGGCGGTTCGACCTCCACGCCGAGATGGAGGCCACCGAGGTCAAGTGGGAATACACCGTCCCTGGCATGCGTTTCGCCAGCAAGACGAAGCCGCAGGCGAACAACTTCTTCGTACCTGCCGTCACCGAGTCAATGCGCATCATGTTTCACTCTTGCAACGGTTTCTCCGTTGGAACCGACGAGGACGCCTGGAGCGGTCCTGCCTTGTGGAACGATGTTAATAGGCGTCACGCCGAAGTGCCATTCCATGTCATGATCGGCGGTGGTGACCAGATCTACAACGACGGAATCCGGGTTAACGGCCCTCTTCGACCTTGGACAGATATTGGCAACCCCAAGAAGCGTCGTGACTACCCGTTCTCCGAGCAGCTGCGTACCGAATGCGACGACTATTATCTCAACAACTACATCCGTTGGTATGGTACGGAGCCATTCGCCACTGCAAATGGCCAAATTCCGGTCAGTACAAGTTGATCTACACAGTTACCTCGTTTCATACATTGCACCCCTCCAAAGACTGCCAATTTCGACCTCCATAACCATAATAAGAGGCTAATTTGCAGTAGCAAGTCAATATTTGGGACGACCATGATATAATCGATGGGTTCGGGTCCTACGTCAACGAGTTCATGAAGTGTGATGTCTTCCGCGGTATCGGGGGTTGTGCCCACAAATACTACATGCTATTCCAGCATCACCTGCCACCGCCGCCATCTACCTATACCTCGGACGCGCCGCAGACAGTGACCGAGCCGGGAGATGGGCAGGCTACCGGAATCGATAGGGATCAGCTTGTTGACACATATGTCGCCGAGCCCATCCGTGAGCCCAGCTATATTGTTGGGCCCAAGCCCGGGCCATACGTGGCTGAGCACTCTCACAACATCTTTGCCAAGCTGGGCGCAAGGATTGCGCTCGTGGGTATTGACGCGCGTACCGAGCGAACTCGGCATCAGGTCAACTATCCGGAGACATACGATTTGATCTTCAGACGGCTGAGCCAAGAGCTGCAGGACGCGCAAGCCGCGGGCACGCCTTTCAAGCACCTGATACTACTGTTGGGTATTCCGATTGCGTACCCTGTAAGTAACTGCCTATGAATGCATCATTACGTTGAGCCTATCTAACTGTCATCTTACAGCGGCTCACCTGGCTCGAGAACGTCTTCAGCAGCCCTATTATGGGCCCCATCAAATTCGCCAATCGGAGATTTGGGCTAGGTAGGTAGAACATGGTTTTCTGTCCCCTCTGTCTTCCCCTACCATTATTCGAATGTCTAAGCAAGAAATCAACTGTTCTGCTGCCGCTGTTGCTGCTTCTTGATGTTCTGGACGAATTGGTCAATTTCTCGATGGAATCGCAATGGCTGACACTCAGAACAGGTGGTGGTCTCTTCAACCACTTTGACGGATCTGTCGATCTCTTGGACGACTTGGACGACCATTACACTGCTCGAACTCATAAGAAGGAGCGAAACGCAATGATCGAGCGATTCCAGCAAATATGCAAACAATGTAAGTCCACCAGTACGATGATAACCGTCCGAGGGCACGGGGCTAAATTAGAACAAACAGTCTCCGTGCGCGTAACGATTCTTGGTGGAGATGTTCACCTGGCAGCTCTCGGCCGCTTCTACTCTAATCCCTCGCTCAACATCCCCTGCGAAAACGACCATCGGTACATGGCAAACGTTGTCTCGTCCGCGATCGTGAACAAGCCCCCACCACAGGCTGTCGCAAACCTGCTCGCCCGCCGTAACAAGATCCACCATCTCGACCACGAGACCGACGAGACGCTCCTCAAGCTCTTCGACAAGGATCCCGGTGACTCCAACAAGACAGCCAACCACAACCAAGTGACGATGCCAAGTCGCAACTTTGCCATGCTCACCGAGAACTCACCCAACAACCCGCCCAGGCAGCGACCCACGACCGCCGCCAACGGAGCGGCGGAGTCGACCAACGGCAACGAGGCCGCATCCACTGTGAGCGGGCGCGTCTCGGTCAAGTCTAAAGACGCTCACCTGCCCATCCACCCGGGCGAGGTTGACTGCGGCACGAAGCACAGGGCCGCGTCGGCGCCGGATCACGGCCAGGAGAACGACGGCAGTCTGGACATCTGCATCCGCGTGGAGATCGACCAGCATGATCGCGAGGGCAGGACCGAGTCCTACGGGCTGACGGTGCCTGCTTTGACCGTGACTGCTTAAGCCTGTTCTATGGGCTTCTACTGCGTCGGCTTGGACATACTTTCTAATTGGTGCCATTCTGCTTTTCACATTGTTTCATTATGTAACAAATACCCTATGTATACCTAGATACCATCTGCTACACTTGAGTCTTACCATAGCTTTTCGTCCCGACTTAATTGAGGCAGGTTCCAGCCTTGCATTTATACCGGATATCATACGTGAACGAGTAAGTACTCTACGGCTTGCAATGGTGGAGTGACAGCCCTTCCTGGTACTTCCTGATATGGATATCGGCGAGCCCATGCCTTCAGCACAAGCCAGGACATCCTTACCTGTGATGGTCCTGAGACCACGGGCAACTCGTCGGTATGATGTAGGAAAATACTCAATCAATAATAAGACTGAGCACGCTCTGCTAGTGATACTACTATGAAGTTGCAAGTAGATGTTAATGGTGGTTTGTCTTTAAGCGCTCCACCCGAGAGCATAATATAATGAAGGCAAGCACAGCTAGCAGCGGGAGTCTACATCCACGAGAAGAGAAACGGGCAAAACCGAAAGGAGGAAAAGGGTACGGGGAATCAGCCACCGCCCGGTTGATCTTCCCAGACGCATGCTGCACGATAAAGTCCTGATCCCGGACCGACCATCCCGCATTGTTGATGAAGCGCCTCGCCAGGACTTCGGTGTGGATGGCATCCTCTGCCACCATTTGATCTCCCATCATCAGATTGCCGCGTTCATTGACGGTTAAGTCTAGGTCAGGTGCTTGGAAGTGTTGCATGCCCCAATTCGTTACCGCCCTCCGAACCATCACATCGTGAGTCGGGTCAGCTCGCGTCAACATTCCCAGAAGGACCACGTACAGAGGGTGGGTTGGGATAGAGGGGACGAAAAAGAAGAAAGAAAATGGGGGGAGGGAAGAGAAAGCACATGGAAACAACAATTGGTACTCGTCGTCGCTTGGGGAGAAGTCACGTTCGGAGACGGAGGAGGCATGAAGGAGGGTTTGAAGCAGAGACGTATACTACTCCACCACATATACACCTTCAGATGCACTCATACATGTTCAACATCTACAGAAGGTACGGTGTCTGAGCAACCCAGTATCAAAAGCCGCGCAGGGGAACGCACGAGCTAAAGTTGAACGCTAGTTAAATGAGAAATATGCTTGGTTGAAAAATTGCAGAGCAGCTAAATTATGCCATAAGTCGAGTCTCTGAAGTTTCGTATCCAGGAAGACGCTGTCAGGAATGATTGTGGCGCCAGAGGGAGGCGGTTCAGGAATGCGGCTAGGCCCTACGAATGTTAGGTCTAAGAAGGGAGGACGCTGCGTTCCAGCCGCGAAGACGCAGTTCACGCCTATAAAAATGGGGATCGGCACCCGGGCGAGCAAGGAGGAAGGAGGAGGGTCAAGTTCAGTTGTACCTTACCTGCGAATATACTGCTACTACGGTCCTAATTTGCTGCTCGTCTGCTGCGTATCCCTATTCACTCTGCCTGTACTCAACCACCCTCAAGCTTACAGACGCCTGGGCATTTCGGTTGTGTGTCTGCCAGAGCGCCATTGTGATCACTCACGACGGCCATCCAGGCTGCAAACGTCGCTATCATCATCTGAGGACCTGTAGAGCCTAGCCTTTCCTTAGGGGATCGCACCCAAGACCTTTCGCGCAATGGTTAAGTGGTGAAGAAATCACCTTGCAAAGCGGGCTCGCAGTCCGTTACATCATGTGCACACACCACTGCCATCTTTCCTGACCAGACAAGAATTACAGAACGTGGACTTCTATCAGAGCACCACTTATAAGTGGGTGATTTCGCTTATAATCTGTATACATACTCTTCTGGAGCAGTAAGCGGTCCTTTTACACAGTAGTAAACACTTAAAGACCTAGTATTAAATATTATATAATACTAATAACTAATAATATATTCTTAAACCTTTTTTCCAATAATAATCACAATTTAAGTAAAAGCTAAATAAAGCCTTGTTTTAATTTCAGCTTATACACGTTTCCAAGCCGGCTCCAGACCAACACGGCAACAAACCAAGACTAACAAAAGCACAAAAATGATCGACAAATCTAGTTTGGAGCACAGAAGGATCGAACTCCTGACCTTCCGCAAGGCGCATTGTGTGTATATCAATGCAAAGCGGACGCTCTACCACTGAGCTAGAGCCCCTGAGATAATGGGGTTCTTTTAGACTTAATTATAATACCAGCTTTCATAAATTCAAGTCTCTTACTTGTTCCCAACTTCTCAGAGCCTTTTAGTTGCTTTTTTGCACCCCGGGAGGTATCTTAAGTTGTTTATTTTGTGTTAAAGGGAGTGAGAGGCGATGGAAGGTGTGTGTTAAGCATTTTGGGCATTCTGAAGCGTTCCGGGCAGTCCTCTGCTTCGTGTGTTTTGTGTCTTGTGTTAGAGAAGCAAGGACAATAGACACTGAGAGGCTGCTGACTCAGAGATTTCGCCGTGGGTGCTGGTCGCGTCGGAGGATTCAGGGATATGTGAGACGGTCCTCACGTCTATGGCAATAGATGCACAAGCTGACTGTGAGGAATTATTGATTTACATTTATGATTGCCCAACTAAAAGAAGCGAAGAAGGTAGCAGAGCTACGATTTGGCCTTGTGGTGGTTTCCTGACTATATGCTTACTGGCTACTCGCCGGCTTCGTCAGCTCTCGCCCGGCGCCCGGAACACACCGTGGGTTATCTGTCGCACTCGCAACTTGCAGCCACAAACATAACAAGTCGGGTCCTACACTGACCAGTGCTTGGTCGCACTGCTCGGTCGATGATTCAACCTCAAGTTGACCCTATACTGGCATAGATGTTCATGTCCGGTTGACTCCAACCCGTTGGTTGGTAGCAGAGTGCGGCCCATGGCGGGAGCCTCCCGTGCGGGCCGGGTTGTGGGTCCCCACGTTGGCCGCCAAGACCATTTTGTAATTCCGGTCGGCGGTCGCATTTAGAAGTTTGCGTTTCTGCAAGTTACATTTCGCCATCTCACAACACAAGCCACCCAGGCAGTGATGCTCTTCCGCTTTTTGAGGTCATTCATCATGTCTGAGGCGGCTGTCAACAGAGTGGCGATCCCTCCGAGGGGAGTCGACTACAGAGGCAAACTCGTTCTGGCACCCATGGTCCGGTCGGGCGAATTGCCGTCGCGCCTGCTCGCCCTCCACTACGGCGCCGACTTGGTATGGGGTCAGTTTCTCTGCGCGCCTCAGTCACTCTCCCCCGTGGCTGACAACTGTTGCATGCGCAGGCCCCGAGACTGTCGACCGATCCATGTTAGGTACAACGCGACGAGTCAACCCGTCCACAAATACAATCGACTTCATCCGTATCCCCCACCAAGGGCAAAAGCAGCCGCCACCCAACGCCAAAGAGTCAGTGATCTACCGATTACACCCCGAGAGCGAAGGGGGCAAGCTCATCTTCCAAATTGGAACCTCCGACCCAGACCGCGCCGTCGCCGCGGCGCGACTCGTCGCACCTGACGTCGCGGGAATAGACGTGAATGCAGGGTGCCCGAAACCGTTCAGCACGCACGACGGGATGGGCGCGGCCCTTTTGAGGACCCCTGACAAGTTGGTTGCCATCCTGGAGGCCTTGGTGAAGAACATTGTGCCGGAGTTCCACATTGGAATCAGTGTGAAGATCAGGATACTGGAAACACCCGCGGAGACGGAAGCCCTGGTCAGGAGGCTGGTGGCCACTGGAATTACAGGACTGACTGTGCACTGCCGAACAACGCCCATGCGACCCCGCGAGAGAGCCGTAAGAGGACAGTTGCAGATGATCCGGGAGGTGTGCCACGAGGCCGGGGTTGCTTGCCTGATGAACGGGGACGTCGAGAGTCGTGATGCTGCTACAGAGCTCATCAAGGAGTTCGGTGTTGACGGAGCTATGATTGCGACGGCGGCAGAGAAGAACTCGAGCTGTTTCAGGTCCAAGGAGCAAGGCGGCATGGCGTCCTGGGGTGAGGTGACGGAGACATATCTCCGCTTTGCGATGCAGACGGACAACAAGTTCGGCAACACGAAGTACATGCTGAACCAGATCATACCTGGCAAGCAGCCAGCATACAAACGCGTTCAGTCCTGCAAGAGCTATACTGCCGTGTGCGAGGCGCTGGGGTTCGACCATTTGAAGGACGCGGCAACCGACGCAGACAGGGCAGTCGGCATTGTTATCGACTCTGGCGCGAGATCTGTGGCCACGTTGAATGGAGACGCAAAGCGCAAAACCGAAGCCAATCCAGCTTCGCAATCCTCCGAGGAGGTTTCCACGAAACGTCAGAAGATGGACGATCCGGCCAAGGACCCCGAAATTCTTCGGTCTCCTGTGGCTCTCTCAGTGTGAGCATGCTGTGCAAACACTGAGACCTGGACTAGCATAATTACAGAGTGGCATTGGAAAAGCCGGTGACAAATTGGCGTTATTGGCAGCTTGGTTGGGCATTAAGGTTTTAGACAAAGATATCCAAAGACAAACGAGGCAACGGATGGGTAAAATGTAATTGGATACTTTTCACCCATGAATGAAGGTTAGCATTTGCATCCTGCACATTGTTGTAATTATTCCTTTCGGGATGATTTCAGGGACAAGGTAGTAAAGTGAGACCTGGATTTGGGTTCCTAGCTACACTTGTTCAAGTACACAGTAACTCGGTATTGGCTTTGGGAGGAAAGCCAGCCATTTTTTGACGGCGGCTGCCGCCACCGAGGCTGAGTACCTATTTAACCATCCAACCCATTATGCAAACTTTTAGTGATTCAGAAGGCGTTTACATATCTCTGCAAGATTTAGACCGGTTTCAGGATTTCCCGTCTCCTTTATGATTCAACCTGAGTGGTGAAAGGCGCTGTGGCGCTGCACTGTGTAAGGCACTGTACCTGCCGCTCCAAGCAGTGGGAGGCTCACTTGCCTGAGTGAATGACCAGGTATCCACTCACAGCAGCCGCGGCTGCCCAAAACGCACCCACCGACAGCACATGTAAAGTGACATACGATACGAATCTCAGCAGCCTGCATGCGCACTTGCATATGGACTGATAGTTATCCCAAAAAGTTGTCTCCTGCAGCCCTTTCATCTAACCTTCCAAGAGGGACGCCTACACGTGTTGCCCGCCAAAACTTGCCACCATTTCAATTCTGTTCGCCTCCCCAATGCAAGCCTGAGAGGGTCTCATCCATCAATCGCCGGCGGTCGGGCTAATGACGGATCACGGTATCAAAAGACACAAAGCTTTGCGCACTCAAGATGAGTGATCTGCAAAAGGCGTGGGCGAAGAAGAAGATGGAGATGAGCAATGCAGATGTCTTTAATGAGCTGGACGAGGAGGAGGAGGAGGAGGAAGAAGAGGAGAATGGTCGCATTGGGGAGCTTCCAGAATCCTTGGACGACGACTCCTCATCGGCCTCGTCGGCATCGTCCACCGGCACCGTGGTTCCCACCCCGAGCAGGAAGCTCTTTGCCAGACCATTAGGGTGAGTGTCGCTCTCATCCATTCTTCAGATACCCTATTTCAAGGGGATTTCAATCACGTTACTGATAAAACTGAGCCAGTCCGCCACGGGGAGGAGGCAGAACGTTGGACCAGATACCTTGGACAACATATTTTGAACGGGAGCTCTTCCTCGAAGGCCAGAAGGACGAGACTGGTACTACCCAGATCACACACCATGCCTATCTGACTTCACCTGGCGGTAAGGGACCGCTATTCGTGATGCACCATGGCGCTGGATCATCTGCCCTGTCGTTTGCAGTGGTAGGGTCCGAGGTCAGGAAGCGGCTGCCATCTGCAGGCATCCTGTCCCTGGACGCGAGGGGCCACGGATCGACAGTCACGGCCCCGGATTCGCCCCTCGACCTTCGTCTGGAGACACTGCGTAAAGATCTGCTGTCCACAATCCAGCAGACCCAGGCGCAGATGGGCTGGAAGGAACTGCCTCCGATCGTGCTCGTTGGTCACTCGCTGGGAGGGGCCGTCGTGACGGATCTCGCAAAATCCCATGCTCTGGGAACTTCGCTGCTCGGATACGCTGTGTTGGACGTCGTCGAGGGTTCAGCCATGGACGCCCTCCAGAGCATGACAACGTACCTGTCCACCAGACCTACAGGCTTTGCCTCGGTCCAAGCCGGCATCGACTGGCACATCCGATCGAGGACACTCCGCAACTCGGTCTCAGCGCGCACCAGCGTGCCCGCCCTGTTGACGCAGGATTCAAGCCCAGGTGCCAGCAGGCCCTGGAAGTGGGTGACAAATCTGGCCGCGACGGAGCCCTTCTGGTCAGACTGGTTCGCAGGCCTCAGCAAAAAGTTCCTCGAGGCGAAGGGCGGGAAGCTGCTGATCCTGGCCGGGACCGATCGGTTGGACAAAGAATTGACCATCGGCCAGATGCAAGGTGAGCCTTTGCCGTCACCGCGTGCGTGTGACTGACCATGAAACTGACTTTCGTACAGGCAAATATGCCTTGCATATCTTCCCAGAGGCTGGCCATTTCGTCCACGAGGACGTGCCGGAAAATACGGCTATGGTGATCGTCGATTTCTACAGACGCAACGATAGAAGTGCTCTAGTCCTACCACCGAAAGTTGGGGACTTGCTTGCACAGGGGAAGAGAGTCTAGTTTGACAGAGCCCAGGAAGATATGGCCGGGACTCATCTTGTTCAAACTCAGCTTTTGGTGTGGCTTTTGGGAGTGAAGGCGTCCTCAACATGCGGTAGAGGCGCCACCTGTGCAGGGCTAGAGCATATAACGAAGCAGCGGGAACTCCACGGCCTGGCCGCAGGGGGTGGTTAACCATCAGTATTTACAGAAGCGCAGATGGTAGATGGCCGAGGTAGAATAAGATTTAGATACCGCATTGTCAAGATACTTGAGGGCCTCGCTCGGCCCTGTCAAGAGTCCCAGCCCATCCCGGTACGCCACAGTCAGCAAATCAGTCTCAGACGCTCATCAGTTGTAGCTGAGTTGCTCATTGTTCCGGTCGATCGCTTTCCGCTGCCTGTCCTCCTCAGCTGACTTCACCATGATTTGGTTATCGGTCTGCCTCTTCTGTTGCTGGAGCTGGTTGTTTAACTTCCCACCCCTGCCTCCTGCTGCTTTCGCTCTTTCCTAGGGAACAGTCAGTTTGTTTCTAGGTCAACGCGGCGGATGCCAATCTCGTCAATCATGCCAGGCCAGGGTCGGGGGCCCATTCTCTCACCTGGGCAGCATCGGCAGCCATGCGCCTCGCATCCGCGGCGTCTGCGGCGGAGGCGCCGCCGGCGCTCGCGGTTGACGAGCCTCCCAGCGTCCGCGGAGGTCCGCCGACGACTCGCCTGTTGCTGGGTAGCGGCGCGGTAGCACTCTGGTCGGGTGATGAATCTAGTCGGCGGCCTGGGCCGGCGAAGTTATCGTCCCTCGACTCCTTGCCGCAGAGGGCACCCATCTCTGCGTGTGGTGCCTGGAACTGGGCTTGGGCTTGTACGGGCCCGTGAGGAACGATTAGAGTACGGGGTTATGGATTTTACTCAAGTATCGACTGAGTATGGAAAGTCTAAGTTGTTGTGTGAGCGACCTTTGTGGTGGGTTGATGGTCTGGTAGTGGCGCTCGGGGGCGTCTCAGAGGCGGGTTGTCTCGCTTTGCTGCTTGAGATGCTAGCATAAATGAGGGGACGCAAGATACCAAAGTGATTGCTTGGGCGGGGGCTAGTGAGCAGTTGTCCGCTGTGACGGCTTGCATGAGTTGGCCTGGATTTGTTCAAGCGTAGCAGGTCAGGCTGTTCAGCATCTTTCTGGTTTGCACCGTGTGGTCTTCGGAGAGAAGAGGGACATCTGGACTCGGATATCGCCTGTCGCAAGGTAATCAATCGGGTCACCCTGTGGAGGTGTAGCTTGGCAGACGCTACCGAGTGTTCAGGTGTATCAGCCCAGAAGCCTTGCGGATACCCGGAGGGATTAGCAACGCTGGGCTTCGGCTTGGCTTACAAGACCGACCCTGGCCGACAGCTCCCGGAACACAGAACACGACCCAGGCCGACATCAGAGGATCGGTACAGTCGGCATATCAGGACTCGAGCCAAACTCAAGCACATCATTTGACCATGTCAAGTGTTTTACAGTGAGTCTGAAGAGCTTCTTACTAACGCAGGCGTGACACTCTCATTATGTCCGGTTACCCGCTAGAAAACATCAAGCATTTTGGTGCCAGTGACGAGCGGGTTTGGCCTGCAGTCGGACAACATCGTTCAATATAATTGATGGACTGTCACTTGTGTCAAATTGCAACCTTACTCCTTTCTCTCTCTAAAGGAACTCTCATCAGACCCTCCGCCGGTTCTAAGCTAAATGCTTCACTTCGTCGCCACAATTATCACCAAAAGTCACAATCAAAGATCCACGGAACGTCGCTGTCGGCATGCAAGCCTCCCAGTTGAAATGCGACAGCTTGCTGATGAAGTCTGTCGTCACATATGACCCGAGAGACGAACGGTGCGCATGGTACAAGACCTGGATCTCACATTAATTACATGCTTTTGAGCTCAAGGTAAGTTTTCGGCAGTACAATATCACTGGCAATCCAGCATCGTTTTCCTAACGGCGGTTCAAGACTCAGGCTCCCAGCCGCCAGAGATGAACCGCATAACTGCCCTGGCTGGAAATATCCAGCGAGGTGGCTCTAGTACCTTGATAACTTTTTTTGTTTCGACTAGAATACTCTCTAGGAGTTGAATCGCCTTTCAAGGTAGTCCGGTCAGATGCCGACTAGAGCATTGACTCATACTGTGTAAACAGACTTATCTCTGTGTCTGGATGTTCCCAAGGTGTCCAGCTATCCGGGGCTGCTACAATGACACATTGTTACAGTGAGTTCCTTTCAAAGACACAACCAAGCCTCTGTCTCCACCGTTTCCATAAGACAGCTCGATGAAGCGCGGATTCAAATTGTCTCACAGCTTGATACAGAGCAAATGACGCACCTCAGTTGGAATGTAAATGTGAATGGTGTTGTGTCTCAGCGGCGTCCAGCATGCACACATGTCACCATCTCCTTGAGCTCTGTATAGGGCAGCCCGTTTCTGACTTCGCACCGGAGCGACCTTTATTTAATAAATGTATGCTTCAGTACGAATGGTACGTTGAGAGAAGAGACGATACAGCGCCATGGGATGGTATAGCTTGTCTGAGCCCCGATAGGACTGGATCAGGTTTAGTTGACCAGGGCTCAACATGTCCACTATGTTCTCTAACTTTCTGCGCCCTTTGATGTCCTTTGATGGTCAAAAACCCACAGACTGGTGAGCGCCAGTTGACCGTTTCGCCGTTTGAGCCAGGATGGCACTTCTGCATTGTCTACAGGCATAGCACACCTACAACACACGATGCGTGCACAATTCTTTCCCTGCAAGCGGTCGCACTCACTGAGTGGAACTCACCCGAGCTTGGCCCCTTAGATGCGTTTTCGCCGACGACAATTGCAAATGAGGGGAACGGGTCCTGAGATCTCAAATCGCAAGTGTCCCTAGCATCTGAATCTGAATCTGCCCATTACCAGATTACCCGGATGCGTGTGCTCTGGTCCCTTAAGTACCGAAGTACTTCAGGCCCCCAAGCATCGAGAGCCAATCAGATTCGGCTGACTAAGTGCACGCCGACCCGGGCCCGAAAGCAGCGACGACCATCAAGGTTCTCAATGTCCTGTTCAATTCTGCCTCAGCACCAGTCCCCCTCCGCTGCCCGCCTCTTTCAACGTCACCCCGCCGGATTGCACACCTCTTTGCCCCGGGCCATTCGTCTCCATGCTCTGCCAGTCCACCATCCTTTTTTCCGTGAGGCACTGTCCGTCGGCTACTGGTACCTACACTCACTCAACGTTCTGACCACGACATGACTTGAACCTGTGGGGATCTTTGGAAAGCCGCTCCTCGGGGAGACCATCACGGGTCCTCCCTCTCCCTAGCGACCAGCCTGATAACATTCGATAATCTCTGACCGCAATCTGGACCTGAAAATTGCGCCTTCGACAGCTCTTTTCTGAACGGACGCATTAGGACGTTCATCATGGATGACCTGGTGCTTAGTTTGGCACCCTATGGGAACGCCTCAGTCCATGAATTTTCGGCGCACGACGACACATGTTTGATTGGTGCAGGATGTCAAGGACTTGGTCTTGTTTCTCGCCAAAATAACCACGAGAATGGGTCCACGTTCAGTGCCATCCCTTACCCGACCTTTGCTGCTCTCGCCAGCCATGATGCCGCCGTTCCTTCTCCGCAGTCTCCCAATGCCGGTGACACCTTCCCTGAGGCTATGACCGGGAAACCGCAGTCCAGGATGCAATCCCTTGGCCATGAAGATCCTGATCCAACGGCGCATGAGATGGCATCAGTGGTTTCACACCACGAGGCCCCTGGTCTGGCCCCTCAAAATGACGAGCTCATTGAGGAACACCCTCCATCTGAGGCCGAAAGTAACGCCTCTTGTGACAGTCAATGCTCAGGGAGCAAAGGTCCATGTAGTGCGGGCACATGTGACTTTGTCACAGCCTGTAGAGACGAGAACTGCACGAGACCTGCAGTCGAGCCTGATGTCGCCCATAGCGCCTTCATTCTACAGACTATGACGAGTGCGAAGGAAGCCAGTGCAAAGGAAGCCAGTGCAAATCTTGTGTCTTTCCAAGATCGTAAGTTTATCTTCCATGTTCAGAACGCATTCACGGAGCTAGCTGCATTCCCCTGGGTACCGTCCGGAAAGTTCTTTATGGGCCTCTTCAGCTTCCCACATGTCATTCTTTAACGATCTCCCTCCCCACTATATTTACTCTTCTGAACTATGGCTTACGCTTCCATAGAACCAAATCTGTACGAACCAGACATGGCTGAACACAATTATGCCTTCAACTTCGCTCAGGAGGCAGGCCCTGGCTGTCCCGACCCAGGGTCTCACGCTACCTTTGCGCACCTGTACCAAACGCAGGCACAAACTCATGACTCTCAACAGCAACTTGAGCAACAAGGCAACCTAATTCAAATTGACCCTTTCGACATATTCGCTCTTGGACCTAATCCCCACTGCCATGCGCCTGCTCTGCCCGGAGCCTCAGGGCAGAATGGCATGGTGAATTTCCAAGGTCATGCTAATAGCAACGGTACTTTCCCCGGGGAATGCGGTGTGCCCTTTCAAAACCCATTACAAGCTTCGCTGCATATCCAACAGCATGCTCAGCACGGCCAGCTAGTCCAGTTCATGGATCAGGGCTTACAGTATGCGCAGAACATGCAGCTGCAGCAGCAAAATCAGCCAGTCTTGGATTTTTCACCCATGGAAACTGCATCCGCATTTGGCACGTCGAACAATAACTTTGCACAACAGCCAGGAACAAATGGACACCAAGGGGGTCTATTCGCATTTGGCAACGAGCAATTGCCATCGACAACGAATCAAAACCTGGGCCGTCTTACATCTCCAAGCTTCAGCGGAGCTAGTTTTCACCGGTCCGCGTCTGACGCAGGTCAGGAAGTGCCAAATTCCCCAGCCGACTCCTGTGCATCGGGCGACAGCCAAATGCGGGATTCCGGGTCATCAGTCTGCTTGTGGGGGCAAGGTGCTTCGAAGTGCGGGATGGTTTTTGAAAATGCGCAAGAGCTCGAGATGCATGTGCAGACTGAGCACGTGGAGAACATGCCAAAGGCTGATGGCGGGTACGTTTGTGCCTGGGCTGATTGTGGACGCCGGCACAAGCCTTTTGCACAGAAGAGCAAGGTCAAACGTCACATGTTGACGCATACCCAATGTAAGTGTGGTGTTTAGTCAAGGCCCCTTACCCGAGACTAACTGTATACCCAGACAAGCCCTTCAAGTGTGAACATTGCGCACAGTCCTTCTCTGCAAAACAAGCACTGACGCAGCATGTCCTGATCCACCAAAACGCCAAGCCACTGAAGTGTGATATTTGCGGCAAGGCTTTCAGGCAGCAGAGTGCTCTAAGTAAGCTGGATCAACTATGTACCGGCGTTAAGTCGAGAGAATTGCTGCTGACTTGTCATACCCACAGCCATGCACATACGCACGCATACCCATGTGAAGCCACTCAAGTGTGAAATCTGCGGCACCTTGTTCGGCGAGTCTTCAAATCTCTCTAAGCATCGGAGGACTCACGATGCCGTTGGTCGGCACGCCTGCCCTGAGCCATTATGCGACAAGAGATTCAACAGACTGGACCAGTGCCGCCGCCACTTAGAAACAGTCCATAAGCGTCGTCCGGAAGGTGAGAGATAGGATTTTTGCGCTTGAGACCAGTACACATTTGCTAACAAATTTTCATGGTTAGAAGTGAAACAGCTCGTCGCGCCTATGACATTTCGGCGCGAATCCAGCGCCCGGTGTAGCCGTTCGAGCAGTAGCAGTGTGGCGGGCAGCAACAAGGCCTCGCGTTTCCCTTCGAAGCAGGTTTCCCAATCTGTTCAGACCCCTCGTGTGGACTTCGTCCCACAACCGGCGACCGCGAACCATTTCTCCAGTTCGGAGAAACCAGATAACATTGCGGCTCCAATGAATTCGCCCTCTGTCCTGCAATACGGACAGATGTCTGCGGAAAACGCCTCTCTACTCTACAGCCCCCAGGCTGGCACAGGATACAATTCTATGCCCATGCAGCAACAATCCTTTGCAGCCGGTGGTGCGATTCCCAACGGACCCGGGTTCAATTTCAACCAACCACTTCAGAACTATGCCGAGTCAGCCTGGTAGTGTGGCGGCATTGCCTCGTTTTCTTTTCTTACTTTTCTAATCTTGCTATTGTGCTTTTCAGTTTTCCCTTGACCCATAATTTGCTGGGTCTATCCCTTTCTGCGAGTGTCAACGAGGTCTTTGGATGGGTCAAATTCGTGGCTCGACACCGGGATCGAAAGAAACGCAGGTGAAAAAGCGTCATGGCATGATGAGATATGATACCCACAATACCAGGAATATGCACAGCGGTCGGCGTTCAAGAGGACAGCTTCTTGCCCAAGAGAGGAAGAGGTGGACAGGGGGGGAGGGGTACTCGAGGTGGCGAACATGGCAAACCTATATAGTCTGGTGCTTTATGAAGCGAATTAATTATTACGACTGGCTCATTACGGTCGTTTTTTCCCTTTCGTGACGCTCTGTTTTTATTTTTCCTTTTTTTTTTTCCCTTTTCTTTTTAAGCACGAGCTGCGGGCACTCCCTGACTTAACCTTTGACATACGAGACAATCATGGCCCTTATTCCAAACCAGACACATCGATGCACTATAGGTTGGAGTACGGGGGAAGAAAATTATTCCAAGATTGAACACAGCGTAAAGGAGAGGGCTGTGGGATGATCTTGGTTGAGGGTGTGCGCGTGCGTGTCTCAACGTTCGTTAAATTTTCCAAGTTGCAAATTTATCTGTAAATACGACAGCCTTGTTTAAAGTGTCTGTCTAAATTGTTTCGCGGTTGATAGAGAAATGCAGTAGCAAACAAGGGGAACGCTTAGTTAAAGACTCAGGACGTTCTTAACTAACATCTGGTAAAGGCTGTTCCGATGTACGAACATTGTTTCACTAGAAGTGAAGCAAACGACGTGGGCTGGACAATATCAAGCAACCAAGAATGTACTTTTGGGCAGGAATTGACAAGTCATTTAGTTTATTCCTCCGAGTGCACCACACAGCATCGAGGGCACTTTTGGACATCCTCGATGAGTGCAAACCAACGGTGGGAAAAGCCTCCGACAACCGATCCACGTTCATCGATATCGCCTGAGGGTCTTCGACCGCCGCACCGTCTGGATAGTCTCAGCCTTGGCCTTTCACACGAGGGACAAAGTGTAGGTGATCGTGGTGATGATGAAGTCAACTCGAGCTCTCTTCTGGAGCTATCTGGTTGACTAGGTATCCGGGCTTGCTGTCATATATCCTCATAACACCGAGACCCGTGGCAGAAAACAGATTTGCCCTGTGATGCCATACGAGAATGCGTGGAATCGTCCTTTGTTTTTTTGATTCTCGGAAAACCACGCCAGCGACCTGTAGCCTTTTTGCCTTGACCTGCTTCAATTACCAAAAACCCTCAAATGCCGACGCCGTTTGCCACTTTATGCGGAAGCCTGTGTCGTTCCCGTTAGCACATTGCATGCCAGTCCAGCCCTGGGAACAATTCTGAATCCCGTGCTGCCTTTTAGGTATGTCGATGCACACGAACCTTGATGGCGTATTTGCGCTGAGGGAAGTGCTGCTGGCGCTTCTTCGTCTTCTCGAGCTTCCTTGAGGCGTCCTCGGGAGACAGACGACGACGGATGGCGCGAGTCTGCTTGGGGCGGAGGTCGAGAGGCAGGTACTTCTTGTTCTTGTAGAAGAGGCGGAGGTGGTGTCGCTCCTTAGCGTTGATGATGGTGAGAACGCGGGCGATCGACTTTCGGAGGTCGTGGCTGCAATAAGAACCCCATCGTTAGCTCCCATGCTCCTTGTCCAAATGCCATGTATCGTCCAGTGCTCGGGCACGAAGAGCAACTGTTTCGTTGTATGGATCGCGTGTGGTATATGCCGTATGGAGTTCGGGTGTCCGCTCACATCTTGTTCAGCTTGGTGCCGGAGGAGGCGATCTTCTGGATGCGCAGCTGGCCCAGCTCGGTCTTCAGCTCGCCGAGGGTCTTGGTGAGCTCGTCCTTGTTCTTGGACCACAGCTGGCCGGCCTTGATCTTTGCGGAAGACTGCAACAATGTCAGTTACCCGTTCGTGGAGTCGTCAATCGCGGTCGGCTGCTGGTGGGGGGGGTGGTTTGGCGCTGCAGGAAAAGGACTCCCACAGCCCAATGACCGCCCAGAGCTTCGCAGAAATTCGCAATCGGAGTCGTAACGCACCATTTTCGCAGGTATTGTCGATTTAACGTCGTCTGTCGGGGGCGGGCAGAAGGGCAAGTTGCTGGTCGTTCACGGGAGGGCGCCTGGTCGTCCTTGGTGGAGTTTAGGAAAAGCCTGTGGGCAGTCAACGCAGGAAATTTTCGGAGAAAAGTATACCAGTCGCCGGGCTGCCGGGCGGTTTTGGGCGGTTGCAGTTTTGCAGGCTCAGGCTCCGTGACTGGCGCAGGCGACTGCAGGAATAAGCTGCGCTAGGCCCCTTGGCGAATGGTCGTGCTGGACATGGGGCCCGCTCTATGGGGCGCTAGGGATCCAAACAACAGTACGAGGCGCCAATGGGCTGTGGTCACTCTATCAGGGTACCTCCTGATAAGCCTTCTATGATGGACCCTGTTTCCACTACCGCGTAGGCAAGTCTGCGGCATTGTCTCTTGTGTGTCAGGTGTGACGACAGGCCAAGCAGCTCGTCCTAACAACGCGGAGATTATCCAACAGTAGAGCACCACTCCTACATTGCACATGCATATCACCTATACACCAGATCCCCAATTACTCTGCCGACGAGAGACCCGGTCCTCTACGTGCCCTCGACGCTTGCGTGGGCAGTTGCACTAGGATTCCTGCCACCGCTGCAATACCGCTCCAGCCGAAACACCAAGTCCTCCTCCGGACACCACCACCAGGACGACCATGGCATCCTCAACCGGCAACAACGGCTGGGCGCAACTACGGCAACAGGCACGAACATTAGAGTCGCAGGTTAGCAGCCATACGAATGGGCAACTTGGGGGCTGCAGCTAAATCAGCGCTCAGACAGAGTCTTTGTTTCACACCTACTCGCAGTTCTCGACCGCACCGAACATCCCGCAGAAGCCCACAGAGGAGGAAAGGACCACGGAAGCAAGGCTAGAGGACCTCCTCGGCAAGGTATCCAGCCATTCGCACAACATACTGCATCGTCAGACTAACAACCCCATCCCCAGCGAGAGAACGTCATCACCCAGCTCAACCGCCTCCTCGACTCCGATGCGACCCTCACATCCTCGGCCCTGAAACAGAACAACCTGTCCCTGCTGCGCGAGAAGCTAGCCGCCCACAACAAGGACCTGGCCCGCCTCAAGTCGAACCTCTCGGAGGCGCGCAACCGCGCCAACCTGCTGTCCAACGTCCGCGACGACATCGAGTCCTACCGCGCGTCGAACCCGGAGCAGGCCGAAGCCGACTACATGCTCGAGGAGCGGCGGCGCATCGACAGGAGCAACGACGCCACGGACAGCGTGCTGTCGCAGGCCTACGCCGTGCAGGAGAGCTTCACGCTGCAGAGGGAGACGCTCGCCAACATCAACCGCAGGATCACGCTCGCCGCGAGCCAGGTGCCCGGCATCAACTCGTTGATAGGGAGGATATCGGCGAGGAAGCAGAGGGACGGGGTCATCATGGGCAGTTTCGTCGCCCTTTGCTTTCTGATGTTCTGGTTCTTCTTATAAAAAATGGCCGGTACCGGGTGACAGGTTGTTTCGGCATGTGCGATGGGCTTTGGATTGTGGGCAATGCATCAACATCTGGCGGCATGGCGTTCGAGGCGGTGACATTTGAGGCTTGGCACGAGAATGTGTTGTACATTGAATGGGGTATCGTGAGGCGTAATGAGAGTAATGATGGGTTTTCATGTCCACCTGCTTGCACTCTTTGCGCTCGCTTCTGCTGTTGCTGTCTTTTCCGCAGGCCTTGTTCCAGACCAGACTCCCTTGTCTGCTTCGTCAATGAGCCTTTCCAGCCCTCTCGTCAAGGACTCCCTCTCTTCGGGCTCAGCGGGTCCACTTCCCGCCCAACGGATCCTCCAGTCCCCGTCTACTAGGTATGTGTACCCGACCTTGCTGTTCAGATATCCGATCGACTCCCTGATTTCGTCGGTGATGCCTTTCCTGACAAGGAAATACTTGTCCCAATTGTCCTTGCCTACTTCTCTCCGGTAAGATCCTGCCAACATGCGGGCAATCCAGTACTTCATGAACGAGGTGTCCTCGACGTTGATCTGGACCAGCTGAGCCTTGCCCTTGTTCTTGTTGAGAATCTCGTGCAGTGCAGGGTTTTCCTTTTTCCCCATGAAAGTGTTGGCCTGCTTGCGAGCCCAATCGGAGCTGTATATGGCGACCACGGTGGCCTTGCCCGCGAGCACGGGCGTCGTGTCCCGTGCAAGGCTCGTGTCCTTGAGGAGCGTGTGACCAAAGAGATTCGGGAAGTAGAAAGACCTGTCGTGCTTGAAGAGTCGGGGAGGGGCGAGGAAGGTCTTGCCCTTGTGTAGGGCCAGGTTGGTCCAGTCGCGGAAGTATGGACGGGCCATTTGCGACTTTCTGCAGGGCACGGTTAGCGATGCGCCGGAAGACCCGAGGCCTGGACATGGGTTGGGACTGACAATTGCTCGCGCCTCTTCAAGTGCGCGTCATAGTTGACAAAGTCATCCCTCCGCTGCTTTAGAGAACGGAGATCGACGCCTGTGTTCTCGCCGGGGCTGGGCGGGTGGTTCAGGCCTATGGGCCGGGTTAAGACCTTGGGCTTGAACTCCTCGACCCTCCTGCCGTATGATCGTGGCGCATCGGCCAGTGGGCTTGGCTCAGACGAGGTAGCTGCTCCTAGAACAGCGTTCCCGGTAGTCTTCGAAGCCGTAGTCTTTGGCAGCTTATTCGGATTGGGGTTTTCGAGGCGAGGATAGGTTGTGACAAAAGTTCGCCATTGGCACAACAGACAAGCGTTTGGCGGTCTGACGAAGGGCCTCAAGATAGGCCGTGCCAGCGTCCTCTTGAGCATTGTGTGAGGTGTTTCAATCTTTCACCGATTGTTGGCCGTGGACGAGCTGCAGCTTGGAGGTGGTCGCTCTGACCGAGCTTGATCAAGCTTGCGATCGGAAATTTTGGCCGGCCATCATGCTGCTCCTGCGCGCTGCTGCAGGGATCTGGGCCGGCCGGCAATCCCCAGGATTTCCAGAAGGGTTATCGAAACCCCTGGGAACCCCCGCTACCCCTGCGTGGGGAAAGCAGCGGCTACCAGCGGAGGAGACGTCACTTGGGCATGGCATGGCTGGACTCGGCTTTGTTTGGGCTTGGAGTAGACGGAGAACGGCTCAGACCGCGACAGCCACGGCATAAGACAGCAGGCCAAAACATGGTAATATTGGGGGCCTTGCACACGATAATTGTCCAATTGACCCGAGAGATGCAGATTCCCTTTCCCACCACCCTCTCGCTCTCCTACCGTAGACACAATGCTCATGCGACGATCTACTCGCGCACTGCGGCTTCAGTGGCAGCTGGCCCAACGTATAAGTCGAGTATCCCCCACAGTAGCTGCGACATCGACATCCCCATTCTCCACGAGGCCACACTCCGAACCCAGACACGCCGCTCCGTTCCAACCGAGGAGATGCTTCCACTCTACACCATCGCGGAAGGTGGTGAAGCCAGTGTTGCTAGCTGACATCGGCGAAGGTTAGAAACCTCCCCAATCCCCTCGGCACAGTCTTGAACTCACCAGCTTCGTCCCAACAGGAATCGTCGAATGCGAGATCATACAATGGTTCGTCGAGCCTGAAGCCCGCGTTGAGGAATTCTCGCCTTTGTGCGAGGTACAAAGCGACAAGGCCTCGGTCGAGATCACCTCGCGCTTCTCGGGTGTTGTCAAGAAACTCTACTATGACGCGGGCGATATGGCCAAGGTCGGCAAGCCCTTCGTGGACATCGACATCCTGGGCGACGTCAGCCAGGAGACGTTGGATAAGTTGACACCTTCCGGCGCTGACGCCGGCGAGAAGACGTCGCCACCTTCACAGCAGAGTAAAACGGAGCCGGCGTCTCCACAAAAGCCGGCTCCGGGCCCGTCCAACAACGGGGCTGTGGAGACTGCTCCGGCCAAGCCCAAGGGGAAACATGCCGCCCTGGCGACGCCGGCCGTTCGGCATCTTTCTAAAGAGCGGAACGTGGATATACTAGACGTGGATGGGACGGGAAAGGACGGCCGGGTTCTCAAGGAGGACATCTACAGGTTCATCGAAGCGCGAGACAACGGTGCCGCGCAGGCTGTCCAGCCCGGCCCCGGCGCAGCGACAGCACCCCAGTCTTCTGCATCGCCTGGCATCCAAACAGAGGACCGCCAGCCACTGACCAAGACCCAGGAGCAGATGTTCAAGACCATGACCCGGTCGCTGAGCATCCCTCACTTCCTCTACGCCGACGAGATCGACTTTACCGACCTGTCGGCCCTGCGCGGCCGCCTGAACAAGGTCCTCTCCTCCTCGCCCTCGTCCCCAGCACCCGTCATCCACAGCAACCAGGGCGTGACAAAGCTCTCCTACCTCCCCTTCATCATCAAGGCCGTGTCAATGGCACTGCAGCAGTACCCCATTCTAAACGCGCGGGTGGACGTCCCCAACTCCTCATCGGCGGGTGAGAAGCCGGCCCTGGTCTACAGGTCGCAGCACAACATAGGCGTTGCGATGGACACGCCGCAGGGCCTCCTCGTGCCGGTGATCAAGGACGTCGCCGCGCACAGCATCCTCACCATCGCGGCCGAGCTGCTCCGGCTGCAGGGCCTCGCGGCCGCGGGGAGGCTCTCGCCCCAGGACATGTCCGGCGGCACCATCACGGTCAGCAACATCGGCAGCATCGGCGGCACCTACTGCAGCCCCGTTATCGTGGACGGGCAGGTCGCCATACTGGGCGTCGGGCGCATGCGCGACGTGCCCGACGTCGCCCGCGTCGACGGCGGGGGAGGAGGAGGTGGTGGCCCCGGCTCTTGGGCGGTCAGGGGCGTCAAGAACGTGTGCAACTTCAGCTGGTCCGCGGACCACAGGGTCGTGGACGGGGCGACCATGGCGAGGGCCGCCGGGGTGGTGAGGAGTTTGGTCGAGGAGCCGGACGTGATGGTCATGCACCTGCGGTAGTTGTGGCGCAGGACCAAACAGAATTTCAAGACAAACAATAAAACCACATCCCCGAAACGGGGTAGAAGAGCTGCCTGGCCTGCTTGATTTCGGAACAACTTGGCGTCCCAACACGCTCGGGATGCTCAACATTCGCTGCATTCCCCCACAAATTGTGACCTCGGTGTGTGCACGCTGCCCACATATGCGGCCCCTGGCCCGGCCTGCTGCTCCTCCTCTCTCTCATCTTGATGCCGGGTATAGTACCCGCCGTAACGTAGCCTGCGCACCCTTCGCGCGACCATGCCCCGAGGGCGCCGAACGTTCCAGCGAGTCCAGGCCACGGCGGTCCTTGTGTGTCCTGTATTATGTCACTTGCGGGAAGTGGGCTGTCAGGCTCAGCCGCTTGCACATCGTTTGCTTTCCTCCGTTTCTCCGGGTGTGAAAAATGACGAGTCAAGGGAACCGAGACAAAGAAAAACGAGGCGGGCCGTCCCCCGTACTAAAAGTAAGAGCTTATTTCTTATTTTCCACTCTTTCAGCCTATTCTCAAAGGGCTGTCGCTGGGACAAATGAATCGACACACCGGTCAGCAGCCGTGAGGGTGTGCAGGAGTTGCCCTCTACTGGTGTCACGTTCCTTGGGAACTTGGCATGGGTGTTAGGGAGAAAGGGCCCGGGACACGGCCAGCGGATTACTGGCGCCGGGCCTACACGTGGTCGAATGATATCCGAGACTGGCAGGATAGAAGGCAGGCCCGTATGACTGCATCTCACCTACTCGGGGCCCATTTTTCTTGCTGGTCTGGACGCTGGGGTGGAGGAGGGGTGATGGTGGTGGTGGTGGTGGCGGTGGTGGTGGATGATGCTGCTGTGAGGTATTTCTGAAGTCAATCTGAGTATTTGGGCAGTAGCTCGGCCGACGCATGGCTGCCAGGCCGGGTGGGTGCGGACTTGATGGCTGCTGGCTCACAAGAGATGGAGGGCGGCATGACGCATGGAAGCAGCTAGCAGGACCCAACTCCTTCGAATTTCGAGGAAAACGCTTTATTGGCTCTCTCCCCTGTGTTGGTCCTCCTAGGTATGTTCAAGTGGGGGAGGGCTGGGGGTTAGTATTACCTGCATCTCTTATTTGGGCCGTGTTAGTCTAATACCTGAAAACCTTGGAAGTCGTATCGAGTGACCCTCACTTGTGGCAGGGACAAATGGGAAACCCTGAGTACCCGGGGCACCGGTCCGGACTGTCGATGAAACCGGGCTGGGCGCGCGGGAGGGAGGGATGAACGAGACATGGCGTTGTTCTTCGTTATAAAGCGTTTACATAACAAGGCTTTGTTCTTCTTTTCGATGACTGCGAATGCAAGTGAGCTAGCTACCCATGATGCTGCTTGCGCTGAGGCTGGCTGAGCTTATTCTTCTCGCTCTTCTTTTTTCCCACTTGAGTCAGTCAACACAAAAGTCTCATCTCAATAGTGACATGCCCAATCAGAGGCTCTGAAGTTTCCTTTTCCCAGTGGTAGCATGCAAATGTGCGGTGTCGCCCGCAAGGTAGATCATAAAACGCTAGTGTTGGTATTGAAATTACCACGATTCTGTGGCAGCGGCTGTGTAAATGCGATTCCCATATCCATGACCCCAAGACTCCTAGGCTTTTGCCCGCCGGCATCCTGCCCTGACCTTCCAAACAGTGCGCCGATTGTTTTCGCCGAAAGCATATGCGGGCCCGAACGTTATGTTCGAGACGTTGCGTAGAATGATGTGCTGGCTTGGACCATTACGGGAGAGAGGACTCATGCGGCGTCCTCGGCCAACTTCCTCACGGCCTGGTCAAGCGCATCACGGGTGACTTCCTCCATCGTCCGGCTGACATCAACGCTGATGACATCCTTCTCCTCCCTCGTCGGCGGCTCCAAGATCTCAAATTGGCTGCGGACCATCGTGGCGCCCATGTAGTGGCCCTGGCGGGCTGCTACCCTCTGCAGCAGGACTTCCTCGGGGGCGTGCAGGTAGATGAAGTGGAGCTGGGCGCCGGGGTAGAAGTATGGGGCCACGCGAAGGACGTCTCGGTATTTCCGCTTGAGTGCTGAACAGGTGACAACGACACCATTGCTGCCCATTTGAATCTGTGCCAGGGCCTCGTCGCGCAGCCGCGTGAGCCAGTCCCATCGGTCGGCGTCGGTGAGTGGGATGCCATTGCTCATCTTCTCGATGTTTGCCGGTGGGTGGAACTGAGTTCCTGTTAGTGGGAGGAAGTCAAGACAGCTTCTCATGTATAGTGGAGGGGGGTGTGATCAGAGGCTTACGTCATCGCCTTCTATGTAGGACATGCGCAGGGAATCGGCAATGTGCTTCGCGACAGTGCTTTTCCCACAGCCTGCAGGGCCCGTGACAAGCCATATGTGGTGATGTTTGGTCTGATCGCGAGTATACGTGGCCATGGTGTTATTAGACTTGACTATGTCCGCTTGTTTGGCATGCCGCACAGGCTTAGAGGATGAGATGACCGGGCGATTTGGGGACATGGTGGTTGGTGACACTGGGGATGGCCCATTGACAGATATCGGAGAATCGTAGGAGAGCATGGTGAATGGAGTTTTTGGGTAGGACTGAATTCTGTGTTTGTCGGATTGTGATGTGTTCAACGTAGGCCCCAAGTAGTTCGAGTGCTCAGACTGATGAATCCGTCGAGGCTGTCGTAAGAGAAACCAGACGTCTCTTGAACCTCGTATCAGGGCGACCTGTAATCAATCTACAGCAAAAGTGTGGACTAGGTGGTTTCTAGGAGTAATATCGACTTGGTAGGTAATGCGAGTGGTGTGTAGATACTTCTGGAAGAGAATATCGAAAAGTCAAGACTAGGTTTTGGGAGGGAGGACCAAAGGGGCTGCCATGGAAGGGGCTGCTGGGTCGACCGGGGCAGTTATATAAGTGCTTAATTACCTAGTGACGGCCTTCAGGTTGAGACGAGCCGTCCCAGTCGGGTTCCCAGTCCACCGCTGCCGTCAGCAGGCCATCAATGAGGTACTGCGTGGGAACCCCAGCCTGTTCCTGGGCAAGTTTGGGGTGCAACCTACTAGGGTCGGGGGCCGGGGGGATGTCGCCCGTAGGTATCGACGGGGCTGAGGCATGTACCGGGCAGGGCAAGCCGCTACAAGTCCCAGTCCTCGTTCGTCTGCAGTGCCCAGACCGCACCATTGTGCATGCGTGCCTGAGAGGATCCCCCGGATTTTGCAAGACGTCACACACTTGATTCGCCCAGGCCTGGGGACGGCTCGCATGGCCAGCGATGCCCACGAGGGGTGGTCGATTCTGCGGGCTTCCATACTCCAGGAAACCAATGGTTGGGGCCCGGACGTTGAGCGGATTGAGCGGGAGTCTTTCTTTGTCCGCCTGTGCCACCTTCTGTCAGCTGGTCGTGTGTTGTGCTGTACACGCCAATCAAGATTGCGTGCAGGGGATTGTTTGCCGCGGGTACTCGGAGGTACAAACCCAGGACAGGCCTCAACATGGAGGTCCTGACGCAATCTTGGGTCTGGAGAAGCGTGGGATGTCATTGCAGACTGTGGGGAATGCGCCAAATCCCACGTTCCCATCCTCTTTTTTAGACTCGGTGCTACGTAGTGCGTCTCTGCCTCCCCCTTGCGACCACCACCGAGTTGGTCCGTCCGCGTCCGACTCTGGCCAAGCAACGACTGGTTGCCCGACATTCCAGATCAATCCGATTCCTGCATGCGACCCTGCTCGTGGAATTGAGCTGTCAGGGGACGTGGCTTGCTGAGTACGTAAGATTCGAAGGACGACCGACGGGTGGGAAAAGAAGAAAAAAATCTCTTGGAACCCAAGTTACGGGAATTGAAAGAGGAACCCTGTCGCGTGGGGGTCCGCGGTCAAGGCTCTGTCTCATTTTCAGGCTGAGATTTGGGGGCCGCCTTAGAGGACTCCCAAGGGCCCGACTCTCGGCGACAGCGAAACGAACAAGGGAGAATCACGATGCCCTGGGTGGGGTGCCATTTGCTGCCGGAGTTTTTTTTTTTTTCTGGAAGGTTCAGAGACACTGTTGCTCATCATTCCACGGCCATTTATTTGCCTTTCTACGAGAGCTGCTAGTGTAGGGCTGCCGGGGAGAGACAGCTCGGCACGAAGACCACAGCCGCTGCCCCTTCGCCACCCCCTGTGTAGGCGCACACTACACACTACACACTACTTACCTAGGTCTGCCGTCAGGCCAAAGGCGCGGGACCTCGTGGGAGTTGTCAACGTCACAATGAAGGGGTTGACTGAGTTCCGACTTCTCTACAGGGTTGACGGCTGCGTGTCGGGTCGGCTTTAGGTTCCGGGATGCGGGGCCGGCTCGCGGACGTGGTCAGCCGGTCTCTGCACGTCGCCAAGTCGAGATCCGAGGAACGAGGGTCGCAACAGTCCTCGGGTGGAAGAGAATGGGAACAGCCCTTATATGCCCGGGCATTGTCCAGATAATGAGACAACAGGATGGCTGTTACGGGCAGGCAGGCAGGCAGGCACACGTTTCTGAGGAAGTCCTTGGCGTGATGTTTTTGGTCGTCTGGTTGGGTGTCGAATTTGGCAGATCGAGGAGGAACCCATACTGGGGATCCATCGTGGCGGGCGGGCGGGCTGACTGCTGACACAGACAGGCTGACAGGCAGGGCGAAGTGTACCCCCACGCTACTGCGGGTACATGCTGTACATAGAACAGCGGACAGGAGAGCCAAGTCTGCCGCAAGGCCGATCACGAGCCCGCCATTTCAAGGTCCTCCCATGTACATCAGAAAAGTGGAACTGCCTATCCCGCATTTCCAAAGCGGTCAATTTCGGCGAGGTTGAGTTGCAGGCTGTCAAAAAAAAAAAAAATGAGCTGGCCAACAACACCAACGCGGGAACATTGGGATCATGGAGGTGCGGAAGCACACAGACAACCCCAAAGGTTGGTCGAGGAAGGTGTCGGCGCAATGCTCCACGGCTTCGTCCAGCCATGACAACAATTGGGCTGCCTGCTTCAGCCTCATAAGCATGTCAGCCAAATAGCCAGGTCCCTCATAGGCTCGCGGGCCGCGATCTGGGCAGAAGACATCTGTACCGAGTGGACGCGACAAGGCCTGGCCCGACAGGCCGGGCCAGGGAGCGCCAAGTAGATGGGCAGACTACTTTGAAAGAAGCTAGGGATACCTCTTGCTCCCAGATGTGGCCTCAGATAGGTTTAAGGTCTTGCACCTCTCAATCTGCTAGAGCTGGGCACATCTTGTCTTGTGGTTGCGCCAGTGAACTGCAGTATTTCAGAGACATTTGCACGGGAAGACTCCTCACTCGAGTGCTCCGATGCCCGTTTCAGTCGTGGCCATGCAAACCCTTCCATAACAAAGGGTCTCAGATGAACGTCATGAAGATGAGTCTAGATTCTGGACATTGTACGATGGCACAGCTCCGATTAGCCAGTCCAGCGTCCTAGTGTAGGTGTGGCGGGCACAGCAGCACAGACTGTTATGTGTTCGGGCCCAGGCTGGCAGGTTCCTAGGTACCGCAGTACCGCAGTACCGCAGTACCGAGCAGGCTGGCAGACAGGAACAGGGCAGGCGTGGGCTGATAATCCCTGCCTGTCAAGGAGCTGGGGCAGCCATGCAGGTATAGCTTCGATGACGCTTCCTCGGTTTCCGTCACCATTGAATCCTCCCCCACACTCCCACCCCCTCGAAGCCAGTATCCCACGATATGGTGCCCCATGTCGCCAATGTCGCTCCGAGAGCTCTTTTGAGGGCTTGCTGTGCCCGTACGAGCTGCAAGGCCGTCCGGGCTTACAACCAGCCTCGCCGGATCGGCAGCGACACCACCCGCCAGATCAGCCGCCTCTTCTCGAGCTCTGCACGCGGCCTCACCACCACTGGCTCTGCTCTCCCGACACGACCCCGCTGGCTCGAGGCCAATTCTGTTTCGCTCTCTCGCAACCGCAGGAGCTACGCGACTGCATCGGGCTCCGACCTGCCCAGCGACATCGCCGTCCTCGGAGGTGGCCTGACCGGCCTCACAACAGCCTACTACTTGACCCGCTTTAATCCCAAGGCCAAAATCACAATCTACGAGTCTCAGCCCCGAGTGGGAGGATGGATAGACACGGAAAAGGTCGAAGTCACCACCCTCGCGGGCTCTGACGAGACCATTAGCTTCGAGCGTGGCGCCCGCGTCGTCTCGCCCCAGACCTCCCTCACACGGTACGAGGACTTCGTGCTGTACGACCTGGTATGGCGATCTGCGGCTCCACTTGAGAAGCCTATTTCCCGTGCCCATGCTGACACGCCTGTCAGATAGAACAACTGGAGCTGATGGAGGAGTCGGTTGCTCTGTTCAAGGACGACCCTGTGCTGAGTAACCGCTATGTCTTCTACCCGGACCACCTGGTCAGCGTACCAAGTAACCTCCCCAAGGATTTCTTTGGGAGGCTGAAATGGTTTGCAAGTGCCGCAAACAAGGTCTTGACTGAACCTCTCTTCTCCGGTGTTCTCAGAGGGACATTGCATGCGGCCCTTGCTAAAAACAAGCGCAATGCCGAGGCAGCACAGCGAGCAGTGGCAGCGTTTCGGAGGGAAAGGTCATTCGCCATCGCGGATCTTAAAGACATGTCTATTGGCGAGTATTTCGAAGGTCTTTTCGGTCGCCCCGAACTTATCAATAACCTCCAATCGGCCTTGATCCACGGCATCTGGGGCGGTGATGTCTGGAAGCTGAGCATGCGGGAGGGCACATTCCAGCAAGCGCTCATGCAAGAAACACATGGTGCAACCCCACTGGCCGCGGTCAAAGACCATGATTTCTACTCGGGCCGAGACATCGCCGTGAGAAATGAGTCCGCATTACTGCTGGCCAACTATTTCGATCCCAAGGTTGGGTACATATGCTTCCGCAACGGCTTCAGCACTCTGACAGATGCTCTGGCCGATGCCCTGAAGAACAACCCGAATGTGACTATCAAGACGGGCATTCCAGTTACCTCAATCAGGTACGAGCAGGGGAAAGCAGTTGTATCTGCACCCGAACAAGCCGGGGCCAGTGCGGTTGGTGAGGCGAAGTACGACAAGGTGATCTCGAGTCTGTACAGCGGTAGCCTTGGCAAGCTCACGGGCAATTCTCTCCCGACCTTGAAGAACCATAGCACTGCTGTAACGATACAGCTCGTCAACCTATGGTACCCCGATCTCAACCTGAATGCTGGCCACCCGGGGTTCGGCTACCTCGTTCCGCAGTCTGTCCCCGCGGAAAACAACCCGCACGCGGCCCTGGGTGTCATCTTCGACTCAGACCGCGAGGCGGCGGCCGACGTCCCCGAGCGCCGGTCTGCACCGGGCACGAAACTGACCGTCATGCTCGGCGGGCACTACTGGGACTACCTGGACGCCGACTCATGGCCCGACGAGAAGGAGGCCACGGCGATGGCCATGGACACCGTCCATCGCCAGCTGGGAATCCCGCCCACGCAGCCCGTCTTCACCTCGACCAAGGTCTGCCGCGACTGCATACCCCAGCATCTAGTCGGCCACCGGGAGCGCATGGCCCAGGCCCACACCGAGCTCTACGACGCCTTCCGCGGGACCCTGGCCGTCGTGGGGACCTCCTACACTGCGCCGGGCGTTTTGCCCAGCCTCAAGGCTGGCCGAGATGTGGCACTACAGGTCTCAGGCAAGGGCTACAAGTTAGAGGATGGCACCGAGTATGACATGGTGCATGTAGGGCCCACGGGCCTGGCTCGCTTCGTTGGTAAGAATGAGACCTACCGCCTGCGCGACAGGAGGAAGATGCCGTACCGCTTCGGGAACAAGGCTGCTCCGGACGGTCAGGGGTGGCCATCTTAGTGGTGACCTCTTGCTGAGAAAACCTTGGCTTGTATATAAAAAGGACTGCGCAAAAAGAATAGATCACAAAGAGCGGATTGACTAGCTCTTGCAGTAAGAACCAACTGATTCCTCTCGCCACGCGTTCCATGTCGAAATCTAGTACGTGCCTTCTAGGGCGATTGTCGGGATGGTCCAAGCTCGGGTGTTGCGCAGGAAAACAGCTGGGACGCGCACGGGGAGTCAACCCGGTGCCTACAGCTTAAAGCGTGATTTCGACTTCGAAATTTGTTCTCTTTTTCTCTGCCGGCATGGGAGCTCGTTGGAAGGGTGCTCTACTAGCATCGACGTTGGGAAGCTTGGTCCACAGTTTGGTCATTTCGTATCACATTTCTATCTAGACCTCCCAAATTATCATCAGCCGTGGTATCATCGATTCATGCCTTGCCTAAGTGAAATCTAAAAGAGGAAACGACAGACAGTAGCATCTGGCGCCGAAAGATATATGAAGAGCTGAAGATGTCTTGCCCAAACGCCCGTGCCGTGAAGAAGAACAAAGGCAGGAATGACAATGGTGATGATGATGATGATGATCACAATAATAATAAATTATATAACCAAGTGGTCGAAGACTTGTTAATGGGAATATAAGAAGAAAAAAAAGAGAAGGAGTAAGCCACGTGTGGCATAATTATGTTGGGCATTGTCCCTTCGTCCGGATCAGGGTTCCCCTGTGTTGGGCCTTTCCGGTGAGAATGGTGAGCCAAGCTTGACCTCAACTGCCAGCACGCGAGGGCGTTCCTCCGTGGTTGGCCCCGCCTCACCACGTCTTTCTGACTGAGAAGTCGAGCCTCCCCGTGACGACCGAGGCTCATCTTGTTCGACCTTCTCACTGGGCTCATCTTTTTGGTCGTTTGCTTCAGCAGGACTGGAGGCTTTGTACGGTGTGTATAGCGGATGGGGAGAAGCCGCCGCCCCGTCAGTGTCAGAACCGCGCCGTCTTTTGTCCCGATTATCATCTGAAGTCGGCCCTGACTCGACTCCGCGGCGGGTATGGGATTGAAAATCGAGATCCTGCTCCTGTGCTGAGCCCGCTGTCGTCGGCGTTCGAAGAAGAGCGGAATCCTGGCCAACACTGGTTGCAGCACTGGTCGCGGCGCTGCTCGGAACAGTACTGCTAGTATTGCTCATGGCACCAGTAGTAGGACCGCTGGTCGAAGTCGCGGATCGTGGAGTTGTAGAAGGGACGATGACGTTCAGGACGCAGTCGTCCAGGTGCTCATAGAAATCCTGAGCCGTGAAAAACTGGGTGTGACAGATGGAGCATTTCGCAGTTGCACCTGCACTGGTGGTCCCGCGAGACAGAGCCGCACCTCCATCTCTTGACGATGCCGCGGACGAGGAGCTGCTAAAGGCTAATTGCTTGCGACTATTCGGCGGCGTCTGTTCGACATTGTGGACGGCCGTTAGATGCCGCTTGAAGACATCGGCGCGGTTGAAAGACTTCTCGTACGCGGTCCCAGGTCCGGGGCAAAAGGGACAAACCATGGTGCCCTTGTAGTGAGTCAAGGCATGTCGGTTCTTGTCGTACTTTCTGGCGAATCCTTTCGTGTGGTATTCGCATGTCTCGATCGGACACTTCTCCGGCCTTTCCTCCATATGAGTCAACATATGGGCTGCGAGGTCTTTGAAAACCCGTCCGCACTGTGGGTGGGGACATCGGTTGCGATTTGAAGCAGGCACCTCGTCGAGTCTGTTGATGCTTGCAATGCTGGCAAAATTCGTGGTGGTGCCTTGAATCGGGCTGGTCTGGAAATTGAATGTTGCCGGCGTAGCGAGAGGTGGTATCTCCAGAAATGGAGCTCCCATAAGAGGAGCTCGTTGCGCAGCGATGAGATGAGGAGGCACGCCATGAGCTGAAGAAGGAGGTGCTGGGGCAAGCCTGGGGACTTCCAGGATTGGAGATCGGCGGCCGCTTCGCGGAGATATCGCTTCAGACCGCTGCTTGAAATCACCATCGTCCTCACCACTGTCTGATTCTTGATCGTTAACATCCACTGACTGTCTAACCTCCTTCATCCAGTCCTTCAAGATTGTCATCGGTGGCCAGTCCCCGCTCGCCTTACCACCCCTGTGAGGATTGAAATGGGCCCTCCGCAAGTGAGCTGCTGCATTGTAGTAGGCTCCATAACGTTTCTGGGTGACACATGCTTTGCACTTGGACAACGGTACCACCGGCTGTGGTGAGCCGGGGCTATAAATCTGTGGTTCGGAGCACACCCACCTCTTCACAAGGGCAGCATGCTTGGCGTCATTGTGCCTTCGAAGCTCGTGCTCGCCTCGAAATCCTTCGGGGTACTCATTGCACTTTGCGCAGTAGACTCTGCGAAGTGGTGGTCGTTGATATGATGGTCTGATCCTAGTCGCGGGGATCGGGGAGGTCAGCCCCGTACCTTCCCCGCGAAATAATGAGCTTTCCGCAACGCTGTGTCTTCGCGCTGGGCTAGTCGATTGCGGGGATATTATTGACGGATCAGAAAAGACCCGAGGAGCAAACGAGGTTCCTCCTGGAAGCCCGCCGTCCGCGCTCCAGTGTTCACTGAAAGGGCGGACCTCCGGCAGAGGGCGCCGAGGCCCCTCCGCGGAACCAGGTATGGATATCGTTGCGAGCCGCCCGGGTCGAAGGCTCGGTGTTGTCTGCCTGATGAATCCGTGCGCGAATAGACTGTTATTGTCATCGTCTCCTAGTAGCAGCAAGAATTGTTTGGTGGATGTCAAGCGTTTCTCGCTCCAGGATTCTTTCTTCGTAATGTCGTACAACATGTTGAACAGCGCGCGATCATCGTCGTTCATAGCCAGATGATAGTCGTCGAGCGTCATTGGTGATGCAGCGTCAAATACACTGACCAGTGCCTTGTAGACCCCTGTCATAGTTGCTGCAGTCGCGACCGCGGTGGAACTTGACAGAGGAGGACTGGGTTTCGAACCAGAGGAAGAAATATCCACAAGCACAGTCCGCACAACACTGAACAAACACAATGACACGAAAATAGAGACCCAGGTCCTAGGATCGATAGGGACGCCGCTCAATGTGACGTTCTCAAATGACTGTAGGAAGTCAGTCATGCAGTCGTACAGCAATCGATATCTTCCATGATTGGTAGAGTCGTCGCAGACTGAGCGTATCTGTAGGACATTTGCCTCTGCGTGTATTGACGGCTCCGCTTGTTGCAAGTCGTAAAACAAGACTTCTCTGAGCAGCAACTTGGCCCGGTGTAGCACCGGAAGCGTCACGGCTTCTGCCTCCCTATCGGACGACATATATCTGCTCAGCCTGAGCAGCTTCCAGAAGTTGTACGTCGTCCCGCTCATGTTCCAACTAGCAGCTAGAACTGACAATAAGGGTGGTGGCCTCTCGACTGGTTCTCGCTGGAACGATGACACGGATTTGCTGGACGGCGATAGTTTTGAAAGGTCCTCAGACCACCAGAATCCATCGTTGAAATCGATGTTGTGTTGCACCAGGCGCGATAATTCAGGATTGACTCGGTATGCTTGTTCTAGGTATTCATTCATGTTTCGCCTTGGCACAAGCGGAGAGGCAAGCGGAGTCCGACTTTGCCGCGGTGAAATTGATACTAGTCTCTCGTCAGTTGATGCAGCAGCTGCAAATTGGGTTCAAAATGACGGACTTGGCACCAGAGTCTCAGCGAAAGCACTCAAAGGTCCTCTATGACAACCGAGGACAGCCCAGAAGCCGCCAGAGGGAGGGTCAATCTGATCCAAGCAGTAGGAGCATGGATCATTTGAGTCGCACTACTCCATTAGAAAGAGCACGTGTCAGGAACATTTGGAGGACGATGCTTACCCCCTTCCTCGCTATTTTGCATCGAAGGCATGGCTTCACGTCGCGTAGTAGCCTAAGCTCCTCGATAGACTCTAGCCTGGATTGTCCAACACGACTTCGCTTCAAAGGTGGGAGAAGAGGGTCAACTTCGGAGTCGACCGACCCTCGCAGATCTCTCTTTGAGGATGTGGGTTCTGAAATGAACGAGTAGGACCTGAATGAGTCTCTGGGGTCGCGAGACGGCCCGGACACTGGGGATGTTGAGAGCTGCAAGCTGCCACTAGGCCGTGGCAGATAAAGGGGCGACGAGTTTTTCGAATACTCATTGCTGTAGTTGCGGTGATGGACCGGCTGGTGAGATACTACTGGTGGTGTGCCGCCGACAGACAACCCGGAGTCTCGCTTGGACGACACCAGATGGTCCCTGCTGTGCTGGTCTCGCTCCTCTTGGCTTGGAAAACCATATACGTAGTGGAAGCACCTGTCATCCCAGCACTTGAAGGACCGAGAACCACGGGGCTTTGATGGAATGCTGTCGCTTAATCGCCAACCTCGAGTGATCGGGTCATAGTACGATAAGTTTCGATCCAGCCATGCTTCATACCCAGCCGGGGCATCATGTCGAAAGTAAAATTTCCATCCCTCGTTTACCTGCTCGTGGAGATCCAGACCTGTTGGCTTGTGTTAGAACACAACAAGGCTACTGCCCCGTGTGTGATAAGAAAAGAAAAGCTTGGAAATCCATGGCGTACCTTGTCCTAGACAAGCCGTCTCGATACACTCGCACTGGTACTGGAGTGCTCTGGCATCCTCGATCTCAAACAAGACCGGAATCTTATCGGATATATCTGATATGCTACAACATCAGACGGAAGAGCACCAAGGGGGTAACGTTCAGAGCCAATGGAAGCGGACAAGACATCGGCAATGCAACAATTCTAAACAACAGATTCAAGGCCAGTGCCGGGTTGGGGGACAGAGGAATGCAGAGTGCTTGCTTACGATTGTCATCAGCGAAGGCGCGCAAGGATTTGAGCTTGTGCCGCAGCATGGCTAGTTCGACCTTGAAGTCCGGGCCGTGCTTCCGGGGCAGCAGAGCAGCGATTTTGGCTTCGATCTCGGCTTGCTGGTCAAGGAGAGCTCTGATGGTCGGGTCGAGGGAGGATTCATGGGCAGGGCTGGAGGCGGAAGCCGAAGCTTGACCCTGGCTGTGACTACGGGCGTGACCATGCAATGCAGCGGAGTACCCAAAACCTGGGCCCCAGGAGGGCCCAGGAGCAGTGTTGGTGGCGGCGGCGGCGGCGGCGGCGTTGGAGGTGTCGCGATCTAGCCGGGAAGCGGAGACAACTGCGTGGGTAGGCCCGAGGTTTTCGGAGGCCATGGGGCCTTGACGCGGCCGGCGCTCCGGTGGCCGTACGGCAGCGCCAAGACGATGGTTGGAATCAGCAGGCGGCGTGAAGTCGGGATGCGTCCGCCTCGTCGGAATGGTTTCAATTATGGTCTCAGCAGTCGTTTCCTTTTTCCTTAAATTGGTCTCTCGCTCCGCCGTAGCTGGCACCACGGTCGTCGACCGATCCAGCTCTGAAACGTATGCAGCGTCTTTGGGTGTGCGGCCGACCTAAACGTTACTGCGGATGCAGTTCTGGCATACCTTCACAAAGGCCGAGCCGACTCGAGCAACAGTCCGATAATTCTTCACAGCCCTGCTCTGTTGATCACTAGCCACCGTTGGTCTTGTTGTACACGAAATAACTCGGCCGATGCCGGTGTTTCACTCGTCTCCTGTCCTCGCCGGTGCTTCAACAAGTCAAGGTGATTATAATGGGAAACAAATCCATTGGGCAGCCAGAGGAGATTGATTCGTCGTTTCTTGCGCGGACTCATTGGAAGGCGAGGAAGATATCAGACACATGAGGATGGCATGGCGCGTTGTGAAGGGGGCTAATCGTGGGATGGCGGTTAAACCTATTGGCGAGGCGAAGAGAGGGCACGAGGGCGCAAAGGAGAAGAAGGGGTCAAAGAGAATAGACGAGGTTGGGAATGGGACGGGAGTTGAGGGTGTGAGGATGAGAACCGAGGACAGGATCAAGGCAGCGTGTGGCGCAAGGCGACTCAGTCGAGGCAGGCAGGGCAGCGATAGATAAATGGAGACGGGATGGGGCAGGAGGGCTGGCTTGCATGCTCATGTGCGATTGATGGGATCTGGAGCTGTAGCTGGAGCTGCAGCTGTGCCAAATGAGGGAGGAGGCGAGGTGCGAGGTTGCGAGGGTATGTACCGTACCGTACGGGTCCGCAGTCGCAGTCGAAGGCACAGGCACAGGCAGGAGGCCGGAGAGGCAGGAGAGATGATAGAAGAGGCTCAGGACAAGCGAGTGATATAGCCTAGTCTCCATACAAGCATCAAACAACACCTCACCTGCCCAAGTAGTTATGCAGCCGGTCCGTCGAGTATCCCACGACAAGCCTGGGGACAGAGATACATGGGCGGGGAGGCACGGGGACCCGTGGACCAAGAAACCCCACCTGGGCAACTCAAGGACATGGCACCGTAGTTGCAGGTGCAGATGCAGATGCAGACTGCAGGCGCCGCAGGTGTAGGTACAAGTAGGGAGTTCAGGTTCAGGTGCAGGCGCAGGCGTATACGCGGACACAGACACAGACACAGATGCACTTTCCAGCTCGAGCCTGGACGGCTATCGAGCCCTTGGCCCTTGACGAGCTGAGGGGATGGCGGAGGGTGGGGCCATGACCGTTGAGCATCGACACGGGAAACATGAACTCGGGCGTGATGGGCAGGCAGGGGTACGGGGGCATGGGGAAGAGTTGCCCTCTCCTGTTCTGTCCTGTTTCGTTTCGTTTGGGCTGTGCTCACCTACTCCTTGCCCAGTCTTCCTCCCGTCCGTCCTCTTGATTCGACTGCATGGAGACACAGAAAAGTGAGCAGGCATGCAAGAGGGCAGGACCAGCCCTGGTCTGCGGTATGTACTTGCCTGGGTGTCTACCATGGCACAAGGAACAGGGTGCCAAAGAGACCAACCTTGGAAAGCAGTACCAGAGCAAGGATCAGTGCAGAAGGGGGGGTGTGTGGGGCAGCCGTTGACTTGGGGGATGACGGTGGTCCGTGGCTTGGATGGCAGGATGGCAGGAACTGTCAGACGGGTCAGTCCAAACTGGCAGTGGCTTGATTTTTACCATCTGCCAACTTACCTAGGTACATAGTCTATCGCAGACCACCACCTTCGTACACAGTATTATGTAGTCTACCGACTTTTGGTGTCAGGATGTACATATGCCATCTAGGTAGAACAGACATCTATCTATCTATCTATCTATCCAGCCAGGTAGCTAAGTATCTACATAGGTAATCAGATAGATGCTCTCTTGGTCGGTCGGCCGCTGGGTTCCTCAAGTTGCCCCAGCTGCAGTGGCGCAACTTCAAAGCGCCGAAACGGCTGTGCTGCGCGTGCCCTGCCCGCCATGTGCACCATGCGTGCCCTGCCCATCCTGCCTGTACTATTTACTCTTTGACGTGGACTATATTCATGTTTATACATCGTCACGTATTATAATGACACCGCACATCATTTTTTGTTGATACCCTCGATCGCTAGTCCAGTTCCCCCCTTTCGCCCTGGGCATCGACCAAGGTCCAACCATGAGCTCGCCCCTCGCTCCTGGCCCAGCTCGATTTCTTCCAACTACATTAACTCCTCAACTGGCCTCGACTCGACTCCAACTCGCCGATGCCCCCCCCCCCAAACCCAGCTGTTGCCTCTCT
Organism: Diaporthe citriasiana; assembly: GCA_014872975.1. Taxonomy (NCBI): domain Eukaryota; kingdom Fungi; phylum Ascomycota; class Sordariomycetes; order Diaporthales; family Diaporthaceae; genus Diaporthe; species Diaporthe citriasiana. The sequence continues at coordinate 43,990 of JADAZS010000058.1, forward strand.
TCTCAGTTGTTGCGATTGGTACGGCCTACAGAACACTCCATGTCTTGGCACCTGTCCAGCCTGCTCACCAGGCAACCTTAGAAGCTTGGACCCACCGAGCTGCCTCGACCTGCCTCGAGCTCCCACCCCTGCCAACCTTGGACCTCGTCGAAGCTTGACCACCCCGTTGATCACCAAGGGTCGGAGCTCTCCATTTTGGTCCCAAGAACTCCAGATCCTCCCGAGAGGCTCAGATCCCCGGCCTCACAAGCCCACACGGCACAACACACGCCATTCTCCTCCTCGACGCACGGTGATCACTCTTGATGCCCGTCGTTTATTAAGTCGTCGCGGTTCTATTCTTCTCCGCTGGCCCACCATCCATTCGATGTCTTCTGCTGCCCAGTCTGAGGACCTCTCGACCGCCGCCTGCCCGCCCGCCCAGGGCACAGAGCTGCTGCGTCCTATATGAGCATCAACGCCACTCGCCTTGGCTTGGCGTCCAAGCTCCCGTCTTGCTGGCCACAGACCCCGGGCTTGTTGGGCCCAGGCATTTGCCGTCCCTCCTATCCGGCTCCCGCTGCCCGTTATAACACGGGAGATAAGACCTCTCGAAAGGATCGCTACATCTCGCTGTCGATCCCATCTTTGTTTGGACGCCAAGCTCGATCAACTCTAACCATCACCACAGGCTTGACCTGCCGAAAGAAACATCCGCTTTGTGCCCTGCGTACGGCACATCATACAATTCTACTGGCAGTGTCGGCTTGGACGCCCGGGGCAGCAGGGGTAGGGATGGCCTCGCGATACCTATCCGAGCACTGAATGGCACTGCAACCCGCCTACGGCGGGACCGCATGCGCTCCTGCCAGTGCACTGCAGTGGGCAACGCCTGCTTTTTTATTACCCTACATGCACGTCCAGACCTATGCCGGCATGTTGTCTGCGCACCAGTTGGTGTGACCAAGCAGTGACGCTCGTCTGCCCCTCCCGCCATCATACTCTCTGGTCCCGTCGTCGGCCCATCGGTTGCGATGGTACGACGCCCAGCTGGGATCTCAACTATGGTACTATAGGTACAAGGGCCAATCGCAGCTCCAGGCCGGTGCGACTCCCTGCGATAACACCACACCGCACCGCACCGTGGCACCCTGTTCCGCCTTGCTCCCCCCGAGAGCTATATTGAAGACCGTCTCTGGGCACGGATACTGTGGATATAATTCGAGAGGCCAGCCTTCAAAGGCATGATCCTCGAGCTTGCTGATCCGCCAGAAAGGATCCTGGCTACCCTTGCTTGCCTGGCGAACAGACGAACTGAGTTCGGCCAGACTTGACCCAAGTCTTGACTCGGGATCTACGTGAGATCAAGCTAGTATCCCTGTGATCACCAGCTAGCCATGCAATATGGGAAGGCAATTCGCACATGTTCACAGACACGTCCCCGGGTGCCGGACGAGACGTCCCGCGGCTAGAACGTCAAGGAATCCTTGGGCTGACTTTGGCCTCAGCTCTCAACTTTGTCCTCTGCAGCAGATCCCCCATGCTCTCTGTTGATTGAACCTGCAGTGGGTAAGTAGAGTGTGGAGCAGCGGAATGATGACATTGGAGTTGAAAGTTCGACGATGCAGAACTCAGACGAACGTGTCGCGTTACCCTGTCACCGCCGGGCTTTTCTTTTTCAGTCGCAGCACCTACTCGGTCTAAGAACTGGGGTCCAAAGCTGCACGTTGTGCTAAGCTTGGGGTCTCGAACACCGAATCCCAGTCCAACGTCCTTTGCGCCGTCGATCTTGACCAGGGCCACGGAAGAAATCGGTGACCTAGGAGGTCAGAGAGACGGCTTCGCGCCAGAACACATGGATCTGACATCAAATTGAGCGACTCAACGGCGGATAAGGGACCGCCTTACGCCTTCCAGAAAACCCTCTAGAAACAACAAGCGCTATCCGTCTCATTGACGGTTGGCATCATGACTACTTGCTTTGCACCGTCGCGCAAGGGGCACAAAACTGCTTTGGTGGAGAAATTGCCGCCTCCCGTCTTTACAAAACTCAATGCTGGATTGGAGAAGGAACAAGATTAGATGTATCACCCACGCGGATGCCACATGTGCGAATGAGGCCGTACCGATTGATCCGGGTCGGAAAGCTTCTGCTCAAAGCGGGATCGACAACGTGATAAGACAGGAGCATATCGGCGACTCGATTCAATCAATCAGGAGCAGATTGGTTGGCCGAGCACATCAGCAAGTCCGGCACATCGCAAGGGAATACTGCAACTCCAAGTGGTCGGCATGATAGCCGATACAGGATGTAACCGCGTTCGACGGACCCAACGCCCCCTCTGAAAGTCTTGTGCAGGACAATACATCTCTGCTTCCAGCGAGCACGAAAACGAGCCTATTGCCAATATCGCCACCATGCAGACTGGCAGGCCTCGTTCCCATGCAGAAGAGGCGCATGGGCAACCCCTACCTGTCGGGTCAAGCTCTCTGTGCGCTGGGCTGCCAAACCATCAGATGGCCTTGGCTCGGTTGCTGCAGAGCTAAAGCGCACCTGAGGAATATCGTGATTCTGAGTGAGTAGCTTCGATGTTGAGGTGGTGTGGCCATTATCTCACACCCACCCACACCTCTTCACATGATCCACGCCGAGAACTGCGTGCTCGTCCGAGGAAAGCAACCATTCTCAGCTCCGTGATCACGCCGGTCACCGACGCCATTGCTTCCCCGCCCAGTTGCAATGCCTAATCTTAAGCTTGTTTCCACGTCTACACAGTACCGGCCTGTCAGCTGGGGCAAGGTCCCCTTCGGCAAGGCGACACGACAACCACAGCCTGCCTAGTGGCACGACCTGTACGCTGCATTTGCTCGCCTCAACAGCCTCAGCTCCCAGTCACGAATCGATCCCACCCCTTCAATGCCTTTGCATCTGTCCCACTTTCTGCTCACGTTACCGTTCCCCGGCCACAGTCGCAGATCCCCGACACGGCCGCCAACATTAGCCGAGCATGGAACAGCAGCGGTGAGCCCTTTTGGAACCGTGTCGGTCGATTCATGAGGACCGGCTTTGGGGCGCACAGTCGCTTCGGATTGCGACCTTGTACCCGATGGGGCTGAGCACAGCCAGAGTATTCTCCCTCAGACATTGGAAGTGAGAAACACCACTGTCCTGTGCTCGTGTCGGAGCTTCCTCGGAGGTTTCTTGCCTGCCAGGCGTAGTACAATAGTATCCAGGCGTAGCAGTTAGCACCAGCAAAACTCTTCAACTTTCATCATCTTTCACACAACAACCACAAAGCGTGTGGTAAGATATGTTATCATTATCTTGCTCTGAATTGAATGAGGAATCTATCAGTGTTTTTTTCTCATCCCAATATCCCTTGGGGGTTGATCTGTGGCCGGGCAAACCCAACGGTGTAAAAACTCACCTTAACTGTGCACGGATACCTCCTGCCTGTTACTGCACGGCCAGTCGCGGGGATGCTTGAGTTTTGTCCACAGGCCGTGTTGCGTGTTGATCATTAGGCGAGCAAACAGCTTGAGAAGGTCTGTCGTCGATTCATACCCCAAGATCGTCAGCTTTGTGGGCTATGGAAGAATTTGACCCCGTCATCCTGACCTATCAGAGCAGTATCATGCCAAGGCCTGTCAATTTACTCCAAAAGTTTCTTTGAAGTGGTCGGATCGTCCCCGGAACCCTTGGGGGTATCCCACTTGGCTGTTGCATCTAGCCAGCGCCATGGCAGCTGCATAATTGGACATCCAAGTGGGGCTGATCACTCTGCTCGCAATACTGTATTGCAACAGCACCTAGTACCACAACCAGTGATTCTCACGTGTCCCTGCTTGATTTTACTGTAAGGCAGGATGATATCTCTGATTCCTGCAGCGCTGTGTTCTCGGCAATCCCCTCCTGGAATGTCAGAGAGTTTGATCGGTGTCGATCAATGACCATAGCCCTCAGCCCAACCTACCATCGGACGTCTAGAGAAGGTGAACATGACTCTGTCTACCTCACAGACTGGTAACAATGGTCGCACTCAACAAATCTGTCTGGCCGAGCGGGATGGCAAGCAAAGCTCAAGCATGCCCAGAGGACCATGATCCGGCGCTAGAATGAGAGGAAGGGACCTAGACCTACCTCAACTTGGTTAAGCCCGTGGAGTCCTTTATAAGGGATTTCTTGTCGCTGCCTAGTACTTCCACTGAATTAAATCATAATTGATACTCAACGCTATGCATGATTCAATCAGCTACTGGCGATCAAAATTTGATGTCTTCCAGTGACAATTTGTATTATCAGACTTGGAAAGCAGTCGAGTAGTGCAACGTTATTTACTTTTTACATGTTGTATCTGAGTTCCCTTTTCTTGGAATCGCGTCTTTACCGATTGGGCAGAGCCGCGGCAGCCGCCTACCCCTCTCCCGTAGTCCATGCGCTTCAACTTTTACATTTCCCGTGTTGACACATCTTGATTGTGCTGTCCGTCTTTTGTTTCAACTCATACGTACAGATGCCCCCATGGCTTATCTGGAGCGGCATACCAGGATTGCAGAGAAAGATATTGTGTCTGAGGCCCAGTCAGATCGGTTTCAATAGGCAGCGGGCGTTCTATGCTCAGCGGTGCAACTCCATCTGGGAGAGAAGAGATAATTGCACCGAGTCCAGAGGACCGCCTTTTCAATGGACAACAGCTCTGGACTCAAGCTGCTTCTGACTGCCACTCTCCTTATTGTGTAACGACAGAGCACTAAAACTCGAGGCAACTTCTCTTTGTCTGCTTTTCAGAGACGAGATGCCTCTGAGATGTTCGAGAACATCTGCATCAGACGTCAGTATGGGAGACATAGGGACCTCGTCAACAGGGCTTCGCTCAGAGATATTTTGCTGACTTAAACGGATAGATGTCGACATGGTCCCTGGCGACAACTATTTCTTGAACTCTCTTTGAAAGTGACCTGAAACCTTCCATCTTATGGCCGTATTACATAGACTATTTGTATTCTTTGAGTTCCTCTACTAAGCCGGAACGACAGTGATTGTCCTAAAAGGACAAGGGACAATATATGTTGGGGGTTGTAACAGTGAGTTTCGCTATGCAAGGCTTTAGACAGTGACTATCAATCTTGTGCAAACCAGATGGCCGTATTATATACTTGCGCCGGGGCCCCTACTGGCATTCTATTGACTCTCCTCTCCAGTTGATGAAGTGGCACATATGTTTATACATTGGAAAGATGCCTCTTCTCTTCTAAGCCCCCAAGGCATCTGCGGTAAGCTGGCAAGAACGAGCGTTGTTATTCGACAACCCTCTCGTCCAGGTCATGTTCTCCACTGATTCGTGGCGAACTCCTGGGCGTGAGACCCCTTCTATGACATTTCCAATGTCATTTTGCTTTGAACCAGTATCATCAATCATGCCAACGTAATGATTCGGCACGTCCTGTGTCGGGCGAATAGCAAGATGTCGGCAGGGGCAGCCTCCACGTGAGAGGAAACCGGTACTAGAAAGCTCTCCGCGAGTTGTCTGGGCAGCGACCGTAGGCAGCGTTGTTTCCATTGCACCCAGAACGCTCATGTGGAGCCCGATGAAGGCTGCCTCTTCGTCAACTTGCATTTTTGGTGTAGCAGGTGACCGTCCCGTGCTGTTGTCCTTGTAAACTCGGCGCCACAGCCCGGGCAGCTGTCCTTAAGAGCCTGACCCAACTTCTCTCGCTGATGGCGAAGGAGGTTGCTAAAGGTGCTAAATTGGCGACCGTTACACCCATGTTCCCAACACTGGGGCTTGGGCCTGCTCTGGACTACCCGGACGTGCCCCTGGTTATTGTTCTGGTGGGAAGCATTGCCGTTTGTCATAACTGGAGGTATAGAGTACATCATCGCCGGATCGTAGGAGATAGGCCCGTAAGCAAACTCGCCCTGGGTGAAAGGTAGAGACGCGACCCCACAGCCGCTGTCCGATCCTTGGCTACCTGCCCGTCGCATGCGTGCTGAGAGCTTAGAGTCCCGGCGTGCCTGCTCGCGTTGCCTCCTGAGCTCACGCTTCTCCGTACTCATCCTGGGTGGGCTGCTGGTTGCACCAGTTGGTGGAGGGAAGAGGTCGTCGATGTTTTGCGACTGCTCCGGACTTATCCTGGGTGGACTGCTGGATGCACCGGTTGGTGGAGGGAAAAGGTAGTCTATATCTTGTGACCGCTCCCATAAATCGAGCCAGTCGAACAAGTCTAGCTCCTGCTCGTGGCGGATTTGGACTTCTTGGCAGGACTTGCGCTGCTTGGGTCGAGATGCCCGGCCCTCGCCACCGGCCTTCTTGGTGACACCGGCTGAGCAGTTGAGACCCATCTCGGCGCAGCGGTTGCATTTCTGGTCGGGCCAGATGCGGTCGTCTGGGGAGCACTTCGCGCACTTGTTAGGCATGTGTGTGTCTTAGGTCGGTAATACTCACTTTTTTCTTGGCCTCCCTGCAGAAATTGCACTTGGTGTAGTTCAAGCGTCGCCTCTTGCTCTTGAGCTGTGAAGGTTCCTCCTCGTTGGTTGGGTCTACCCCGATCACACGTTTCGACCCCTCTCCCGAGGATTTACCTGTTTGAGACTGAGAAATGTTTTGGTCTCCGAATACCTGTGGTATGTCATGATCTGGGGCTGTCTCCGCCGCAACCTGAGCCTTGAGTTCTTTGATCACGCCCTCCAATTCCAGCACGCGTTTCAGGAGCTCTCCATCTCGCTCGCTAGAGGGATGTTCCATATCTGACTTGGTGTTGGGTGGATGCTTTCTAAAGGTATTTGCAGAGGTGTGTAGAAGTGAAGCTGCTATACCAAGAGATTATGGAGTCGATTCTGGATGAAGTCCTGCGCTAGCAGAGAGTGTAGACGTTGAGTCTCGCTGCTTCCCCAAGTAGGCGCCAGCAGTAGAGGCAATTCGGACCCCACCCCTGGAATCAGGTTGAGAATTGTCTGAAGTCTAATATAATATGGCGCGCTTGTTGGCCTTTCGTGGCAGCCCTGTGGGAAGCTCTGGCCAGGTGAGACTTTCGAAAGAAAGAAAGATCTTGAGCTTTAAATCGGGACAAAAGTGGTCATGATATATGTCCGTTACAGTGCGGTAGAGGATGTCTGATTTTGACAAGCGGTTGCTGTCGCAGTATCGCAGTACCGCACTGTCGCGCCATCGCACTGTCGCAGTTTTGACCCTTGCTGCTGACAATTCTCAGGGGTTGGTGCCCACGGCCAATGGGGAGCGCACTCCTCAGCCACTGCCTGACAGGTGCAGCAGTAGCTATCTGCAACACAGATGCAGTGCACGGCATGGGAGAGGTGGGCAGGAACAGCAGGTCCAGCGAGCCTTGTGCCGTGGAACTTGTCCTCAAACCCATCGCTAGCAGCTTCTTGTCCACATGTGTCTGCTGTGAGGACTTATCCCCAGCAAGACGGTCCCGACGGTGATCTCCTCCCGACAAGGATGTCTTTTACTCTGGCCGCGGGTGCTGGTCGCACTCGCATGCGTTCAAAACCCACGGACAACTCCTTTGTTTTCCCTGGAGAGAGCGCGCCCCTCCACCGGCCAACCTCGGCGCGATCGCGTCAGTACGTGCTTTTAAAGGACAATTAAATTATCGCGCGCTGGTATACGCTAATGCCTATTTACTGGTTTCCTTTTTTCACTCCTCTCGGAGAGCATGTTGAATGACTGGGAACCTGTCCCCCATCTCCTGGGCAACATCACGCTCTGAGCCCGTGGCGTCGCCCCCGTGCTGCGCTTCTGGAAGCTAGAGTCCTGGCGAACATGAAGGAGGCCGAGAAGGAAGGCCTTACTGCTCGGCCCACCGCCGTTCCCGCAGCGGCAACTCTTTACCCTCGGCAATGCGGCTCCCGTTCACTTCAGCCTGCCAAGCCCAGTATTCGCCCAGCCTGATCTCCGCGTAGGACGCGTAGTCGAAGTCGATATCGGAGATGGTTGCCTGAATGAGCGCCCAGATACCCCAGTAGAAGCCCGGGACCCCACGGTACAAGTCGACCTCGTCTGCCAGTTTCTGGATCTCGGACGCCTCGTCGTGCTCGTGTTGCCCAGGCAGAAGACTGAAGTACGACCGTACATACTCCGTGATGAACTCGCGCCGTTGGGACTTGTTGGGCAGGACATTGTAGTCACAGTCGAAACCACCCCATTCAGCAAAGTGATTGCACAGATCGAATGCTGCCGGGGAGGGTACGGCGTATTCAAAGTCAATAAAGGTCACGGTCTCGCCTGTGCCGTTTGCAGTGCCATTGCTGATTATGCCAGAGTCATGGGTGCTGCCCTTGGGCAGGACAATGACGTTCCCGCTTAGCAGGTCGCAATGCGCGAAGACCAGCTAGTGAAAGTCAGCTCTGGCCTGGCAGTTGCACCTGGATGGTTGTTAACAACAACTTACGCCGTCCTTTCCAAGACCTGGGCGGTGGCTCAGCTCAGCTACCAACTTGGACAGCTCGACTTGCAGCAGTCGTTGCCGCTCCCTCTGTGCTGGTGTCTTGGTGGGAAGGGCAAAGATCCACTTCTGCATGACGGTCCACACGTTGGGGGCCTGCTTCCCAGGGGCAGCTGCATCGATGGCCTCCTGTAGAGTTGCGTGCTTTTTTGCACCGCCGTTGAGCACGTCAACGCAGTGCACATCCATCTTGTCGCTGATGTGCGTCTTGCCTGGCAGACAGGGCACTGCGGCATGCCATTGAGCCAGCCGTCTCGCCACGGCCAGGTATATCTCGGGCCGCCTAAGGTCCTCAGGATGTGTGACGCTGCCCCTGATGAACCTGTACATCATGCCGTTGCTGAAGCGCGCCAGCAGCTCTGGTGCCAGGCCATGGCGCGAGAGCAGCTCGTGGTTCTGTGTTTCCCGGGCGCGGTCAATGATCAAGTCGGTGCCGTGGCCATATGCACGCAGCAGGACGGCCTCCCGGTCGACCTCGTCCTTGGATAGGCCGGGGCGCTTGTTAACGGCCTTAAGCAGGGTGTTTGTGATGCCGTCGGTGAAGCGCACGAACTCTATGTCTGAGTCGTCTGATGACCACTCCGGGCGCAGGGCCAGGATGAGGTGCCGGGCCGAATTTTCGGAGTCGGAGCCATCGTAGGTCTGGGAAATAAAGCGGACCGGAGGATGCTGGTCAGACCCGGCGGCGCCGGCGCGAGGGCCGTTGTCGCCGTCTTGGTGTATCATTGTTGGGGAAAGGGCAAGGAGGGGTCGCTTGCCTGGCCGGGCTGGTGTGGGTGTGGGTGTGGGTGTGGGTGTGGAGGGGTGACCGGGAAAAAGGGGCTTCGGCCGGAATTTTCTATGTTTGCAGGACGGCGACGACGAATGCACAAACAAGCACGCAAAAGACGCCTAGGTTTCTCAACATGTGCCTTTATCTTTTTGAGTCCCAGCGGTCAGAAGAGCTTATATCACTTGAGGCCTGCCATTGATTCTACGTGACACATCCACAGTCTGGTGGGGGGAGACGTCATACCTTTGCCCGAGGAGGCAGTGAAAGGAGGGGGGTTGGGGCCGGGAAACGAGAAAGCAAGCAGACACAGGGCGAGCTTACAAGTAAGTTACAGATTCTCAAGGTGCTCGACAACAACTAGCCACCTCGGGTAGAGCTATGCAGGAGCGAGACCTTGGGAATGCAGGTGCGAAGAGGAGATGAAAAGGGTTGGGGGGGGGGGGCAGGATCTGTCGCCGATTGTCCAGGTCGACAGACAGACAATACAGCAGACCATCTGCCGGACAGCAAGAAAAAAGAGGCCTCGAGCTCAACTGTCTGAGGATGAGGGGCACGGAGGGGCACGAGGACGATTTCCCGAAAAAGAAGCGATCGAATGGAAGGGGAGGAGATCTGGCTTCTGCCAGGCAAAATATTAGCCTACCACGCACCTGTTCAATTGCCTCCCATTTCTCTCCCTCAACAAGGGGGGGGGGAGGAAGGCCTGCCCCTGCTGTGGCAAATGCCCCCACCCAAGGGTCCTATCTGCCTCTTCAGCTATGGGTCCACTGCAGTTGCTGCTGAGTACCTAGAGTCCCATGTGATAGAGAGAGCCAGCTGGGAAGGTGGGGAGACCCCAGGTGACCAGCTGGCCGCAGCTGGAACGTGCACGCCTATGTACGTACCGCCTACCGTGTAGACGCCAAGCATCAAGCAGCACTTCCATCCGCATCCATCTATTCCCAACACCAACAATCAAAGACTACTTGATCTACGGTGATGGCCCATATTGAACGGTGCGCGAGAAGGTCGCCATGCTGACGTTGTAGATTGATTGGTGGCTGCATCTCAACACTGTGTCATCCTACCGAAGCAGCTCTGATCTACCGCTCTGGGCACACCGGACAACCATGTGAGGGTCCTTTCCTCGACGCGCCAATACTCATGCGCCCGACAGCCCACATCAGCCATGAATGATGCTTTGGGGCAGCGACTGAACAGCCTGTATCAAGTTTTCTACCCATTGGTGGGTCAACCCCAACTGTGAAAGCTGATATACGAGGCATGAAGCTTCCTGTCGCCATTCAACAACTCAACTGAAAACCGAGACCCTTCGAGCATGACTCTCCCAGCTCTCCCAAATTCCTCCAACTTTCTTGGAGTGGCCCTAGTCATCAACAGGAATCGTGACGGGCCACGATTCGTCTTCCATTACCCTCCTCACATAGTCCCTATCGAGGATCGGCACACCGAGGGCAGCGAGGACGGCGTCGATGAGGATGACATCTTGCTGGAACGAGCCGCAGCGCCTGTGGACGGCTCGTCGCCGTACAACCTCAATGTTTCCGATTTGCTTCCCTGGGATCAGGATGATCACATCGTCACCGACAGTGGTACCCAGATTGTTCCGTGGGAGCATGTTGCTGGGCTCCCTACCAAGGATTTGGAGAGCATCCTGACCCCGGCCAGAGCATATCACAAGACACTGTTCCAAATCTCCCTGGACCCGCTGTACTTTGTATCATATCCCATCCACAAGCCTGAGAACGGCATTTGGAAGAAGAAGGGCAAGAAGAGGGAGAACCAGCAGAGGCACAAAAACAGTGATGCCTCGAAAAAGGAGGACGACCAGCTCTCACCACACGAAGATCCCGTGGACAGTGACACCGGCGCCAGAGGGGGCGAAACAGCCGACGAGGACAACACTGATGCCAAGGACAAACCGGAAAAGCCCACCGTAGGAGCAGGCAAACCTCAAGAAGAGTCAGAGGACAAGGTCAGCTCCATGACCATGTTCAACCTCGTCTTCATCCTCAATCCGAGGAAGCATGAAGCCAAGCACTTGATCGACACCATGTACACCAACATCATCCGAAAGGTCAATAAGGCCTACAAATACGTTCAGCAGCGCAGCGACTTTGTGTGGAAGGAGTCTAAGAAGATCCTGTCCATGAAGGACAAGGCGCGCGAGGAGAAGCGCAAGATGAGCGTGTTGTGGGAGGAAATCCTGCACAACTCGTCTCTGGCCGCATCAATGCAAGACCTGTACGATGCAATATCACGCAAAAAGATCGCTGCGCTTCAGCTTGACACGGGCGAGGCCACGGTCACACACTCGGTGCAGATCCCCGTTCCATTCCATATCCCTGATCTCCCGCCACTGGACCGCGAGGAGGATAGCCGCGGCCTGTGGATAACAACGGCCAACACTTTTGTCGGAGACAGTGATGCCTTCGAAGAGCCACATTATCTCGACAAGAACTTCGCGTTACTTCTGATGGACGACGACAAGAAGATTATACAAGAGCTGTCTTCTGACCCCGACGAGACCACACTGTCCATGATCGAGTTTGTCCGCCACTCGAAGCCCACCATGTCTTTTCACCAGGTCGCGCAACAGACAAACAACATTCTCACGCTTGGACAGGTGCGCAAATTTGCGCAGCACTTTATATTCTGGCGACGCGCCATCGCCATACCTCCTCTGCACGCAAGAGATGTCTATATTCTCAGCCCCAATGCCGATATGAAGGCACTGCCAAGAGCGAGTGCAGACTGGGCAAGGCAGTTCCCCTTTGCACCAGCCCTGCCCAACTTCCTCGCCGACCTTTCTGCCGCTCCAAGACCGTACAAGTGGTTCTGTCCATCCAAGAGCCTCCGCCCGAGCTACCTTCAGATGTTAGCGTGGCTCATGCGTGGCGGATGGGTCGCACAACTTTGCACTTTCGCGTACGTCGTTGTCTGGCCGGAGATACTGTATGAAGTGGAGTACGCCCTTGAGGCAGAGGAGGTCGCCAAGGCAAAGAGGGCACAGGTTGCTGCCGTGGACGATCTGGAGCATGGGTCCCCTGACAATGCGCACAGCGCAGCGAGGAACAGAAGGGGCAGCGGAAGGAGCAACGATGTGATGGCCGGAAGCGTCGAGAATCTCGCTTCCTCCACATCTACCCTCCACCAAACAGGTAGCGTGGCAGGAACTGCCCTGGAGAGGAGTATTGGTGATCTCAGCTCCCTTTCCGTCGGAGACGAGGCTCAGCAGTCGCCTCTCCCCTCGTCACCCTCCACGTCCGTAGTCCTCAGGGACGCCTCCGCGCCAGGCTCGGAGGTGCAGTCCCCGACCTCTGCCACGTCCCATGGCCGGCCGCATTCCCAGCCCACCCTCGCCGAGCAGGTCGCGGAGAAGGCTCGCCTCGAGCGCATCGCCGACAAGCTTGCCCGGGAGCTCGCCGAGAAGGCGACAGCTCATGCTCGCAAGGCAGCACCGAAGGCGACTGACCACCCTAGCGTCAACAAGGCTCCGCACTTGGCCCACCTGAGCCCGCACATCATCCTGGATGCGAAGAAGGCCACCGGTAAGGAGTCAATCTACCTGTCCGCGATCGCGAGGCGGCTGCGGGAGAGGAAGACCGCAGCCCCGCCCCCCTCGAAGGCGAGGAAGGACAAGGCTAAGGCGCAGCCGAGCCTTGGCGAGGGGACCAAGAGGGTAGCCGCCGCCGCGGCGTCAGCAGCAGGTGGGAAGGATGGCAAGGCCGGTGGTGATGGCAAGGGTGTCGACTGGGATGAGAGGGTTGCGAACATGTGGCCGCTCTTCTGCAAGTATTTCAACGGGCGGTGCGCGCTGGAACGCATCGCGCTGCAGGAAGAGATGAAGAGGAAGGACGTGTGGAACTTGTTGACGGCCATGAGCGAGTATCTACAAACTGTCAGACACTGGTAAAACGAGCGAGGCGGAGGCGGCGGCGGCGGCGGCGGCGCTATTCGCCCCCGAGTAAGCTGGGAGAAATCTTATATCAGACGTGTCGAAGAGGATTCTCACTCCGGAGTTAACATTTCGGGCACGGGTGTGCAAAGTTGTCTCTGACACTTGAGCGAGCTCAGCCCTGCCCCACCTCCCTCGGGACGCGAAAACTGCTGCTTATTGCTGCTCATCATCGCGGGTATATGCGGAGAGGGCGAGGGGCATAGCATGTATAGACAATAAAACCTGTAACAGGCGACTCGGTGTCCAATGCTGCAGTCAAGTATCCAGCAGCGCACACATCCTATTTCAGACGAGTAAACCAATGCTAAACGACGATTCCAAACATTTTTCGCATATTGTATTCATCTGTGCAATATTTACTCCCTCCTTTGCTACAAGGATGTCATTAGGCCGTGTGGTTAGGACAGGGAGAACCATCCAGAGTCGGTAGGTCGAATTCACAGTTCTGCGAGGATATGTTCACTTGTCCGCAGAGAGCATGAATTGACATGTTTGTGTAATATTTCGAATAAGCACAACGCAGGGTAATTCTGACCATCTCCTTGCTATTGTTGTAGCCTAATAATCCTCCCCATCGAACGACTCAGGTATCATAGTAAGCAATAACGGTCTGTAAATATCAATGCCGATTAACCAATGCGACCCAACCCAAAAAGAGAAAGTAAAAGCCTAATAATAAGAATAGCCGAATGCACTGTGAGGAGTCTGAACAAGGAATTGTCGAAACCCCGGAAAGGATCCCATCTGCGTGTGCCTGGGGTGGTGCCCCTTGGGAGTGGAGAAATGAGAGCTCAATACCAACAAAATAACGCCAAAATGTGTTGCCCTGCCTGAAAGAACACTCCTCAACGTCCGCATGATGCAAGCAAGAGTAAGGGTCTTGGACTGATTGTAAAGGAAAATACAAATGATCTTCGAGTGACAAGGCAAAGAACGGGAACACACCCAGCCTGTGCTGTTGACGCCTTCGTGGCAATGGGTGATTGAAACAGATTACAGCGTGGTGAAGTCTGTGGGGGATGGCGGCAGTATGGAAGTAAGACGTCCTCAATTCGTTAACTCCATGAACTCGTCTTCCTCGTCAAAGCTGTTCCGGTTGAACTTGATGTCTTCGGCGTCGTCGTCCCAGAAGGTATTGGACTCCAGCATGCCATTTCCGAGATGACCGTTGGCGTCGCCTTCTGGACTGATCGAGTTCATCTCGGTGCTGTGATCGGTGCTGTTGAGAGGCTCTCCCTTGTAGTCGGTGTGATGAGGCACTCTCAGACCCGATCCTGCCGTTCGTGAATAGGTAAACTCCGTAGCCTCATTCTTGGCAAGCGCCTCAAGCAGCTCCGTCTGCATCCTCTTCTCGTCTTCAGTGATGCCGAAGGGGGGATGACCGCCAAGATCATGGATCAAGTTGATAAGTTCCTCTTGTTGTTGAATCTTGGCCTGTAGCATCCACATGAGATCACGCGTCCAGCTGACCGCGCCGTTCAGGATGTCACCCTTGTTAGGACCTTTGTCTTTGTCCTCCATGGGCAAGCCCGTGGTGATGTTCCCCGCAGCTCCGGTCGTCGCTCTTCTGGCACCTGGACCAGCCAGGCCGGAAGTTGCTGTACCCGGGTTGGAAGAGCCGGATAGTGTCGGCGACAGAGGGGTGCCGTTGGTGATCATCTTGCGGATCTTCTCGTCATCTAGTCTGTGGGCGGGAACCAGCTTGCTAAGGTCCTGGATCCTCTCGTTGATGTTGTCTCGTCGCCGCCTCTCGACCAGATTGTGGGATTCCCGGCGACGCTTCTTCTTGGCCTCCTGCTGCGAGGACAGCGCATTTCCCTGGCCCAACTTTGTGGGCATTGACGTACCCTTCATGAGGAATTCATTGAGCTGATGATTGCCGTGCATCTCGGTCTGCAGCGGTGAAGACAGTCCAGAACCAGGGAATGAGGCCATGCTGTTTGGCGTGTGTGCCCAGTGGCCAGAAGGTGCCTTGACATGGTGAGGACCTCCGCCTGTCCGTATTGGCTGAGCGCCGAATCCGTCTTGAGAACCGATGGACAGGCCCAGCGCGCCCATTTTAGGAGTGAGCGGGCTCCTCGCATTAGAAGCCTTGCGCTGCATGGCCTGCGCCTGAAGCCTCTGACGGGCTTGGATGTGGGCGTTGTCGTTGGGGTCCTTGTTCATCTCGTTGGCCAGAGGAGAGCCGGCATATGACATTGGCGACTGTATTGAGTTGCCGAAAGGCTGCGCATGGCCGTGCATGGAACGGTATTGTCCCAGGTTCTGCATGAAGGGGCTTTGGATAGGATCTCCGTCGGGTGTGTTGGAATAGCCTGACATGTGCGACTGGTCGATCGGAACGCTTGGGTGTGCGTTGAAATTTGCCCCATTCTGGTTGTAGCCCATATTCATCTCGTTCATGCCCGGGAACTCCTGGCCTTGCATGCCTGGGCCTCCTTCAGTTGGGCTCGCCAGTCCATCTAGAAGTTCGTCATCGCCAAAGACGGCCGAGCCACTGGAGAATGCATTGTTCTGGTTGTTGGAGCCTGCGCCGAAGTTCTGCTGGAAGCCTTGGTTGAAGTTGAGGTCATTTGGGTTGATGCTACCGCCGCCGCCGTGGGCGTATTGGTTGAAGCCCTGTTGGGCCATTGTGTATCGATTTGGTCAATGAGACCGGAAAGGGATGCTTCGGTGTCGGGTATTGGTGGCGCGAGAAGTCGTCTGATGATGACTCAAATGGCGCTGTCGCTCCGACCGTGTCGCGATGCGCGATGATACCGGTATTGATGTTTGGAAGTCGGCTTTTAACAAGACAAAGTCAGCTCCAAGCCCGAAAGTGTACGAATCAGGACGATGCACGATCAAATGCGTCACTGGGGCGCGATCGCAGCCCTGCAGGTCAAAGATGACTCGATATAGGCAGCGTCGCAACTTGCGGTCAGCACGACCCCGCCGCAGGGTGCAGACCGAGGCAGTGATTTTGGCAAGCTGTAGGACTCAAAAGCTGGCTATTGGGAGACCAAGAGCAAAGGAAAGACGGCGATTACCAGTTGAATAAGGAGAATTTGTACGCGTTATGTTTCGGGGTGAAAGAGCCCAGCGAGAAGCCGTTGGGTGGTGAGGCTGTAATTCAGCGCAGTTGCCGGGTGGGGCTTGGCGATGAGAGGGTGGGAGGGGTGCGAGTCGGTCAGGGCGGGAAGCGGCGAGGTCAGGTTCAGCCCAGAGGGAGAGGGCCCAGCGGTTTGGTGCGACGATAAAGTTTCGACGACACCGAGGTGGGGGATCCGAACGAGATCGGATGCTGTGTGCTATGGCATAGAACAAGCAAGATTCGGAAGATGTGGGATTGAAGTCGTCGAGAGAAAGGTGTCGGGCGGAAAGGTGAGACCTTGTCCTGTTTCTTTCTGTTGGCTTTGGACTTGCGGAAGGGCGGAACACGCGGGCAGTGCTGCTTGATGGCTTGTTCACTTTCTGGGCGCTGCTGGGATGGCTTGGACGGCTGTCGTGGGAGCGGCCCTTTTGCAGTGTGCTGTGCTGTGTAGGTAGTGTTCTGTATGCAACCTCTCAGCCGCTAGCTCCTGTCGCATTGCAGGGCGACAGATGCACCGAGGACTTGTTCCGAACCACCAGGCCGGGGAAAGTAGAATGCAAGCGGGACAGCAGGACAAACAGAGGCTCCTAGCGGCTTGCAGCTTGCATGTGGCAGGGAGAACCCGACGAGGCACTTGCACTTACATTCGATGAATGAGGACGAGGGCGTCTGTTGGTGTGTCTGGGTGCTTTGCGGCTGTAGTTGCCAGACGGTGGTGGGTTGCGATCGCAAGTCGCGGGTGCGGTGCGGGTCAGGTCTGGAGAAGGCGAGATGAAATGCTGGGGGATTTCTGGAGAAGGGAAACCGAATGGAGTCGTCAACCCGGCTTGTCCAGTCCGTCGTGCGGTTTTGTGGCCAACAAGGTTGGACTAACAGCTTAAGAGCGGAGGAGGCACTGGGCGAACACGGGTCAGTGCGCCCGCACTTCCATTTTCCCACTTCCAAGAAATCCACCGTGGTTTTTTTTGTACCACACCACAGTACATTGCGGGACAAGTACGAGGTACTATGCCAGCGTACCTTTTGGACGGGCGAGGGAGGGGAGTTGTGGGGATGGTGTGGGATGGAAGCGCCCTCGCTGCCTTGAACGAGTGCTAGCGCCGGAGAACTTCCCGACGACAACGACAGCCGCGAAGCGAAGTTGATGATCGACCCTGTCTCTAACAAATATTTTGGGCGCGGGAGTAGAAAACTGACTTACCTTTGTTTTTTCCCGTTTCGAAGGGCTCGTATCGGGCCCACAACAGCCCAGATGCTATCCTGTCCTGGGTCTGGATTTGGTGTGGTATGACGCTCAAAAGTGATGATGTAGTACGCACTGCACTTCGCTGAGACGGGTGGTCAGAAGGTATTCACTCGATGCTTTGGCTGACCGATAGTCGATGGCTGGGATTTAGGATGGATGGAGGATGGAGGGTGATGGCGGGGGTTATGGTGGTTGTGGAGGAGGAGGAGTAGGTGGTGGTGGTGGTGGTGGTGTGTGGTGGGTGTGGTTGTCTCTCAGCACTGCTTGGAAGTGGTGCTGCGACGGCGCTGCTGACCTTGGAGATGATGATATATGACCGGTCCAGTCCAGGCCAGCCCAGGCTCAATAGCACAGAACGCCGGGAGCCGATTCTTGATCGGCCCAACGGTCGCCCAGCTTCTCTCCTCTCGGGTTGGCTATCTTGTTGGACGAGATGCAGACGAATCTCTTTTTGTCCCTTTTTGTCCTTAGATGGCTGTCCTTGTCTCAGCGGAGCCTCTTCTGGAGTCCCGCCCTGGGGCTTACTCCCCGAATTAGATTTGGGAGAGTGGCGATGGGGATTGGAGGCGACACCCGGTGAGATGATCCGGTCTTACTCAGTCTGCATGTGAACGTCAACCAAAACAATCAATCTTGGGCATCTGTTGCCGAAAACAAGCCGTCATTTCATCCCTCAAGTCCCGTCCCCATCGCGCGACCAGACAACCTTGTTGCAGTGGGCGATAAGCGATGCAGCCGCTGTGTGGCTATCCCGCCACAATATCCACAATGAGGAAAAAGGAAAGAAATGGGGTGCGTACCGGTCTTGGGCGGCCTGTATCGATTTTCCGATGCACGCTCGACGTCTGACGACGCTCAAGTACAGGCCGCGATGCGCCGGATGTATTAAGCCCGGCCGGCGGCAGCAGCGGTGTTCGCTCCTCGCAGTATGGGGCGTTGGTCTCGACCCTTGCTTGCTCCGCCGCTTATTACGCTTCTAGTCGAACCCAAATGTTTCTTTCCTTGCTTAGTCTTGCTGCCTCTCTCGTTCGCCACTCGGCTAGCGCTCCCACAGCTTGGGGTCGCACACTTGGATTGGGCCTTGTCTTGCAGAGCTCGGACCTAGCTTTGGTGTCACTCAACGCCTATCGCCAACGTCTCTGCGCCGTGTGTTTGTAATGATGGGTGGTTTGTAGGTTGGTCTCGTCGCGTTGATCTGTCTCTTGAGTCCTTCTTTACTGGTCAGCATCCGACTGTGCTGGGTCGTGGTGGCAGCCTCATGCGCTTGTCATAGCACCCAGCGGGGATCGTGGTGTGCCTCTGACTGTTCGCCTGAAGGGCTTGGTATAGTTGGGCCTCATACCAGATAGTAAACTATGACCAGGTGAATAGGGCCTCTGCTGTTTCTTGTGCGGCCGAATACACTTTCGATGGCGAGACAAATGAAGAGATACGAGCTTCGCGAAGCTGCAGGGGAAAGCTTCTGGTCCGTACCAGGTCCTTTTTATATCATTCCTTTAGAAGGCTTCAGATTGGCTGCCACACTTTGGAAGTGAACGCAAGGTGCGAGTCATGGGAAGGAGACGTCTAGACGAGAAATGTCCGGTGGGAGGACGACGTATCTCAGCATAGCACCAGTTTATATACTCTACACTAATACCATGTACCTCGCCGGCGAAAAGTGTCATGTACCAGCCCATCCTCGACAGTCATGTCTTCTGACTTGAACTGGCTAGATGGTGTGGAAGCCAGAGACACAAGATGCTGCGGCACAGCCCCGACCTTCCTCCCTTCACTGTGTCCTTAGCGCAGACGAGGTCTGCCGTATGCTGAAGCTGAACCCACCGCGAAGTCTCCATGCCGGTATACTGAGATGGTGGAAATGGACCGGTATGGGCATTCCCGGAAGGCGTGTGAAAGAGGGAGGGGGGCCGTCACATCCAACGTGACTCGTGTGGACGACCGCAACCTAAGACATTTTAGCACACCAGGAGCAGGGCAAACAAGCTTGGAACCAAGCAGACTGTGCGACTTGTTAGCTCTCCCAACGTAATACAGACGTCGACAGCTTGCCAGCGGCACCAACGGCCAAAAGCCGCTTGTTATCTTAGCTTCTGTTACTTCCGAGGTCTTGCCGTCAGTTACACAGCAATGCCTGCTCTGCGTGGTCTGCGTGTCTTGTTGATAGGCTCCCACACACAATCACACAAGCACAAGCAACTGACAATATAGCCGTCATGGTAGAGAAAGTCCCCTGTCCACCTGTCGCCACAGCCACGGCGAGATTTGGACCAACGGGGTGATCGACAAGTGCAGCGGATCGCGGCAGTCGCTGAACCGAATCTCAGATACTGTGGCCGGCCTGGTCTGGTACCTGCTGTACCGCAAGAGTCTAAAGTTGTAGCCATGGCCCCCCACACCCTCGCCGTGCTCGGATGGGGGAGGCGTTGCCTGCCCTCTGAATCGCACCGGCCGGCAGAGCTTCAACAGGAGGAGCCCTCGTAGGAGCCCTTGCCTAGGTAGTTGGAGCAGGAGTCAGGGTCACAGATCATGACAGGCTAGACCGTAGCACCAGCGCCGTCGCGGGTTCCGGTGTTGATGGATATCCTGGGCCCTGGGCAGGTGGGGAGTTCTGGCTGGCCCGGTGATGTCCATGGGAAAGCCATGGGATTGCCCAAAGTCCCATATTTCTGTGAGACAAATCCCGTCATCGCTGCCCAGTCAAGCGCAAGGACGAGCCTGCTTGCACCGATCGTGACACCTTGCTCGGCTTGCCTGCGAGCAGGGGATGCAGGACAGATTCCCGCAGCAGGGTGCAATAAGACGCCAGCCGTAAACGGCTGTGTGAAGCTCGGGAGCGTGATGTGCTTGGGTGTATGTGTGTTGGTGTGGGTGGGGTGACGGGAATGTGTAGGTGTGGCCAGGGATCAGATCAGCCCGTTGGGTGCGGCACCCCTGCTGCGATCACCACAAGTGCCGCGCTGTATTGGGGCACGGGGCACCCTTGGGCTTTGGCACCTGCAGACCCCGGACCCGCTATTTCTGGGAAGGTAGCACTAACTCAACGTCCCAGGCTCCCGACGTCTGTCTGTCTACCCATCGGCGTCATCCAGAGCTGAGGTTCGTTCTCGACCGCGAACCTGGACGTCACAACACGACACACACCCTGCCAAACTACACACCAACAGCTGCTCGCACCCACGCCACAAGGCACCCAGAGTCGACCCGGGTTATTGCTGATACCAGCCAGCCTCCCTGTATCGTCACCGTACGCGCGGTTCGCCCAGGCTGCCAGAAGGACAACTTCGTTTCGGGACACGTCGCCAGCGCAATACGAAGCTCCCCTTCCGACGATAAGACAACCGCACAAGCGTTGATCCAGATCCACAAACCCTGCCATCAAACACCTCCGAGGCTGAATCAAAGCCCAAGCATACCAGACCACAGGGCGCAGAGACAAAGAACTGGCTCGACCCGACGTGGCCCCCTGAGGCTTCCGCATACTGTGCGCCTGCACCTCTCGCGGTTCCCATCCACACCCTGGACAGGAACCTGCCACAGAGATACCGGTAGGTGACCTACCTCTCAAGTCACAGCCTCGCCGTCTTCATTACGCCAGCCCTCCCTCCCTAGTGGCTCCCGGTTCGATCCTACATGCCCCTATCTCGTTTCCGCCCAATAGAAACGCTCGGTTCCTACATGCTGCACCCCCTCCATCGTCTTCAGAAAAATCACAAGGCCGACCACTGATTGTTGTCACGGTAAAAGCAGGTCACTGGGCACACCTTTACGACACCACGTTGAGGCCTCGGAACTGTCGGTCCTGGCCTTCCAGCTCTTTCTCGAATCCCTCGAAGTGAACATCCACACTCTCTCAACGCCCTTCCCGAACCGCCCGGAACAAGGCGTGCCCTGTTGAGGACAAGATGGCATCAGCATCATTCCGAGACCAGATGAATGCCCTAGGCTGGTCCAGGCGCGGACAGGATGAGCCCGTCAACACATCCCAGCAGAGCGGACTCCTATCGTCGATCAAGTCGTTGAATCCATTTGGCGACCGTGGCTACGTGCGCCTTCCTACGACGGAGGGCGCCGGCGCTCCACTTCCGGCAGCCTCGCGGCGAGAAGAGGAGGAAACTTGGTTTGCATGTGAGTCGCTGATCGTCGCTTAACAAATTCCATCTACCCCCAGAGAGCCTCCGTTCCCCTTGCAGACGGCAGCCGGCCCTACGAGGGCGCTGCTCGAAGCGCCGTGTCTCACCATCAACGGAACAAGAATGTCTATCCTTACCGCGCGGGCTTGCGTCCGTCAAAACAGACCAAAGCTGACTTGGCGGCCCATGGGCTTGCTCCTGCAGTGAATAGATGGGATCGATTAATAATTTTTGGTGCTTGCAACTTGGGCGCCGCTGCCTGCTTCGTTATCTGCTTTTTCCTCTTCCCTGTCCTGTCACTACGGCCGTCGAAATTTGTCATTCTGTAAGTCCGCATGTTTCCTTGAGTACCATGTGAACATTTGCAGGAGGGAATAGCGTTTCTGGGTGCCCCCATCCAAGGACGCCCAAGGCGGTACATCCCTCTTCTACATCCCATGCACGAGGCCCCCTTAGCCGGCCCGTTCGGTCTGGAGGAAACAAGCTTGGTTTCCTGCAGCTACCCGGCGCGCATAAGCTGTCGATCTCGCATGACACGCCGAACAGTCAGTTTCTCGCCCGGTGACTGGTGAGGGTGACCTGCAAGGCACAAGCCCCCTTCCAACTTATTCCAAAGCACACACTCTATATCCCGTCCCGGCCGTCGTTGATATGCAAGACTGACTCACAAACCTACCTTCAGGTGGACGTTGGGATCGACACTGTTTCTCGCATCCTTTGCGGCTGTGATGGGGCCATGGGCCTACGTGCAACACTTGCTCTCCGGCCCACGGCTGCCTTTCACCGGTGCCTACTTCGGATCCATAATTCTCACATTTTACTTCGCTCTAGGGGTGAGTCATCCTTCCTGCCCTCATTGCTCCGTGTCCTCCAAAGCTCCCTATCTTGAGGCCGAGGTCCTGGCTGACGCAGCCATTCTGTCACGGACAGCTCCGCAGCACCATCCTCACGCTGTTCTCGGCCATCGTACAGCTGGTTTGTCTTGTATGGTACCTTGTCAGCTACTTCCCCATGGGTTCCAGCAGCCTACGTGTCGCCTCGAGCTTTGGCGCAAGGAGAGCTGCCGCCTGGGTGACTGGTTGAGGTGAGGGCGTCGGGGCGCCGTTACGTGGAAGCAGGTATTTCATTCCAGACATCACGAGTCGAAACGTGGGCTTGGAGACATGGCCTATCTCTCACACGGCTTGTATTAAAAACAAGCGGTTTCAACTAAGAACAGTGATCATAAGGGCGAGACGTAGCGAGTAAAATCCATTTCGAAGCGAAGACGAGCAAGAGCGGAGGTGCAGTAATGATTGACAGGGCTGGGGCACCCTCTCTCTGAACAAGACTCGGCACCGCAGACAAAATCGCTGCAGGAGGGCCGGCGTGATCAGAGATGATGCAGCGGTTAGCTGAATGTAACATAGCATATCTACATCCCGGTTTCCGTACTCCGAAAGAAATGCACGACATACATTACAGCTGCCATATCATGCGGAGCTGCTGGGGCGGCGACTGGTTGAGTGCTGAGTGTTGAGCGCTGGGCGCGGCTACCCCCAGAAATAATTGCGGCCTCTCTCTGCTTCTCTACCACCAGAGGAAGACTCGATGTGACATCGCCCTTGCAGTGGCCTGGTTCGCGCTATCAACCAAGGCCCTTGAAGGGAGTTCCCTGAAGGGCGGACAACGTGAGTCCCCTAAATTGCTCCCCAGTCAGAGGCTTTGCTGGGAGCTATCCCGGCCATGGCAGTTGTCAGTCCGCATGCGTCGCCGACTTCTGTGATAGACACAGTAGCGCGTCCCGTGCGAGTATTAGCTTCCCGCCGGCCCGCTTTCTGCCCCCCCCCCCAAAACTCTTCTCCTTCTTCCCCCAAGCGGCGCAACATTGCCTCAGGAATCAAGCATCGCGGTCGGGTTGAACGAAAATGCTGTGTGGCGACAGAAAGTCGCCCTTCTGAAGAGTGTACACAGCACCGTACGAAAACGTGCATGTTTCGGATGATGAGCCACGGCGCAGCTGCGCGGCGGGCCATCACCGTCGTCATTACGTTGCAGCGGGCCTCCACCTTCTACGCGGCGGCCAAGACATCTATCTACCTGTGGATGGGGTAATGTAGGCAGACGGGCGACGAAAGTATGCACGGGGGCAGGCATGCGCAGAGTTGTTTGTATGTGTGTATGCAAGACGCCCGATTTCGCTTGTGTGTTTGAACGTGAGTGTGTGTGGGCGAAGTTGCAAATGTCACCCAATATAATTCACGGGGGGTGGTGGTGGAGAGGGGGGGGTGTTATGCACTTTGGCCAGGCGTCCTTTGTACGCAAAACATCGCGTGTGAGGGCGTCTTGTGACACCAGAGGTGTGCCCTCCTGCTAGAGTCTTGCCTGCCCCCGTAGACTAGTTTGCTAAACTACCACGGTCTTCATGCATTCTGACTCGTCGAGATCGATCGAGAGCAGGAGAAAACGTTCCGGGGCCAGAATGGGAGGAGTAGGATGGGTCAAGTGGAAACACTTCTTTCACTCAATCACTCACTCACTCACTCACTCACTCACTCACTCTCCCCTCTGCGCGGCCTACTGGTGGCAGTGGGATGTGAAGGGGAGGGAGAGGAAGGAGCGTTGTCTCACACAATGCACCTTCACGAAGCGAAGCGAAGAGTGTCGGCGATCTGCGCGCACCGCGGTTCGAAAGACAAGAAACCCGCCGGCCGTTTGGCATTTGCAGCATGCTGTCCCACATTGCCTGCAGCGGCGGGAACGGGCTTCACGTGCACCCAGAGATCTGGGGGCCTGGCTTGACGCCACTATCGATGCAGAGGCGGCAGGTTTCACTGGTCCCCTCCCACCAAGCCTCAGGGGAGGCGGGAGACAGAAGGGGAGGGGGCCTGCCGGTTGACGTCTTGTCTCTGATCCCCGGGGGCCGCTCGCTAAATATAAGTTATCATAACGGCAGCGATGTGCATGTATGCGTGCGCTGCAAGCGCGGGACGGGCAGCGGTGAGATCTCAGACAAAAGTACGTCACCCAAATACCAACCCGTGCCGTGGCTGCAGTAGTACCGACCACCGGGGGCGAATGGCCGCATCCTGACGGCCCGCGGGATACCTGCATGCGGGTGGCTGCTGTCTATCACCAATGGACCGAACTGGTCAGATGAATAGTTTGCATCAACGGCGGCAGCGGGAATATGTGGGCAAAATACTTGTTATATCCAAATGCTTCATTTGTATGAGCGTGTTGTGGCAAAGTGCCAAGTCTCAGTGTTGGTATAATAACGCCTCGATCTTAACAAGTTGTGCCAGCTCAACAGGTTTTTGATCGCCGATACGAGCTTCTTCAGATTGTCGTGGACTGAGCCTTGCATGCACACGCCGTGGCTCGTATAATGCCTCGGCAGGATCATGTGTCTAAGTTACTTTGTTATCAAAGACAGAGTGTACATCATGTTGAAATTGCTCCGCAAAGGCGGCTTCTTATCTATACCTAGGTAAACTGTGTTGCGTGTGTACTTCTCGCTTACTTGTTGTCACATAGGCGATATTAATTTGTGACTTGCTGATTCCACCCAGGGACACCAGAATTGGTTATTTTGTCTGGAAGACCCACGCGACTATGACTCAAAGTGCACGTAGAATGGTATACATGCTAAATGTCTGTCCGAAAAAACTTCAAGAAGCGGCCCCAGTCCTTCCGTCACCAGCAGGCTCCATTCCACGTTCGGCCTCGAGGTTGTAGTCTGGAATATGGCTCTCGGTGCACATGTGTTGTTCAAGACTCTGAATTTTGGCAACTCAGTCCATGTTCTGGCTGCCGAGGCACACTTGAATTACCGAGAGCCCGCGATCTTGTCTGTTTCTCAGTACCACATGTACTAGAGTCTTGTCAAAGTAGAAAAACTTGTTGCACATTGAACGCGACTTGGCAAGTGTATAATGTCGGTATAGGGGACCGATTGCCATCCAAGCAATTCTGTCACTTGCTAATCTTTCCTAGTTCACGCTTCAACAGGGAGTTTCCAGGCCCACATGCAATTCAGCTAGCAGCCTTCATGGAAGTATCTGATTCATACCCTTCTCATCAACCTCACTGTTGGCAGGACGCTGTGGGCACTTGTGGGTGTATGCTGGCTTAAATCCTCAAGTGCTCGGAACTCTTTTCTCACAATCGCCACATCCACCAAAATACTAGTCTCCGTAGGTAACAACACATCGTAAAAGAGAATGCCCACCTTTGCCCAGTACCATGAGCTGTACCGGGAGACGAATAGCGGTGTTCTGGACTACAACACCTGCCCCTTTCCATTTTTGACTTGATTGACGGACGTAGCTCGGATGTGTTTGGCCTTGAACTGATCGACACTTGTGGATATTGTGATTGATCTTTTCATTGCGCTGGAAGTCACAGATTCTCAGACATTTGATAACAGCGGCGAGAGAATGCCATTGTTCAGATGGAGGAAAGAGACCGCTGAATCAAGCGATTGGATTGTCTCGCCGATGATGGAGGTTGAAAGCCAATTAGCCGTAGGTCTAGAAAAGTGGTTCAACATGGACTCTGTCAGCGTGTTTGGTTTATGAGCCAGCAGACATGTCTTTTTCATACGGCATTTTGTCCCGGCTCGCTAGTGGCTTCCACATATACTAGGCCAGACTTCTCGTCTGAACACTTCTGGCGGAGATTTTGTATCGACCGTGGGCAATTGCTTCGGTATCGGAAGGTCAATAGCTATCACTTGTCTTGACCTAAGCAGCAAGTCACAGAATTTCCCTCTCGAAAACCAGTGGCAGAGTTCAGAGGTCTTCTATGCGTGGCTGTTAACAACTGGTCATCAAGGCCCCTCTGGTTCTCTTCTTCGGCACATTCGCAACTAGATAACCCATTGGTTCCCACATGCATCTCAGGCTGTGGTTCATGCTGGGTCACCTGAAATTTGGTCAACTCTGGTGTCAAAAACGCTGTGGTGCTCAGGGGTTGTGATGCTGACGGCTACAGTATCTGATTGTTTCTCCTCGACTGTGCGTCCTGTCGGCTCTTTCCTGCTCGCTCACGTAAAAGTGCCATTCAGCGTGTCAGTTTCAGGACATCCTGTGCATTGGTATGATCACTGGACTTCAAAAAGCCAGATCGCTGCTCCTCAGCCAGCCTCTCGCCCCCTTCTCAGGGCTCTCCAGCGTGCGATCGCGTGCGTGGCAGGCGCGGATCAAAGAACAGTATCACCACCACCTCAGCGCATCCGAGTGCCGTAGTGTTTGCTCCTCCGCATCCAGCGGTAGCTAGGTGTCTCCATACACATGATCAGGGCCACCCCGGTTATCTTGTCGTTCGAGGGTGTGGCGAGTGCCGAGAGGCCCTGCTCCGGGACCGAGTCCGAGAATAGTCTCTCCTTCGAGGTGTTCACCGCTGCCGAGAGCCCCCCATACAACATCCACGAGATCATCAAGAATCTGCTTGGCTCGTACGTTCCTGGCAGGGAACCATTCCTCCGCGGTGAGAGCCTCGATATCCCGGCTGGCCCTAAGGAGGGGGGCATGCTTCTGGATCGGCGGCGTCGTTCGCCGGCGGCAACTTGCGCATGCTGAATTTAAAGCCTGAGCAACAGTCGAGCCTTCATGCTCGAGGATATTGACATTGTGCCGCTCTCGTGACAGGTCGTCTGCGCCGCGGAGGCCGTACTCAGCAGGATCCGGTCTTCCTCAAGGACCCGAGCATGCGGGCAGATATTTTGGCGAAGGGTCCAAGACCTTCAAACCATTTCCCTTCCTTTTCTTTTGTCTTCTCCGGTGGTAACAGATTAAATGTCTAGGTTTAGATCTTGATGCTGCCAAAGACATCGAAGAAAGATTTTCCTCAAGTCACATATCAACACGCATGTTTACCACAAAAACAGTTGTCAGGAAGATCATCCATGGTCAAATTTTCAGTTGCACTATCGTTGCCATGACTTCTCGCCTGGATTTAGGTGTCGATGTTGACCATTTTGTCGTCGTAGGCGGCGGCCGGTTGTCGGAGTCACGCGGCTTTTGACCTCTGCTCTTACTGGCAGCGAGTTCAAGAGCCCTCTGAATCCTCAATAAGGTTGATCGATATCAGAATCACCAGTCACTTGAACGATGCTCGCAAAGGCACCTCAGCCCAGGATCTTTTGCTTGGTGGTTGAAAAATATCTCATTTGAATTCGGACGTGAATAACATGTGACCCATCCCGCGGCTGTAAGACCTGGATACTGGGTCACTTCGAATGCCAGCTCTGGATAGGAAGTACTCTAATATGAATACACAACATCGAGTATTGGCCGGGCATCTAAACCACTCCACTAGGTACTCTGTTCTCACTCTTTTGATACGGCCTGGCTGGTGGCTGAAGTGAAGGCGGGCTGTCGGTCCGCTGCAGTCACGATGAACCCCCCTTGAGTGGACGGAAAGGCCGTTTCACAATGCAGGGTGCCGCGAGAAAGCTTTCCTGAAACCAGACGATCGATCTGTGTTTGAGGTAGGCTGCATACAACGCCGAGAAAGCCTGGGGGTTGCTACTTGAGTTCAGTCATCCGAACAAGTCAGATGGGCATCGAAGGCGATCAGCCCCAGGAGTACATAGCTTTGTTGAGATCTACTTGGGGAGACCGACCCTCCTTGTATGTGTGTGTGAACTTTGTTTTGAGAGGGACCGACTGCTTGTCTTTTGTACACATGCTGCAGCTTCAGAATTAGACACTCTGCCATTACCGTGCTGGTGGATTTCCCTAGGAGTGGATGAGCGAGCAGCTATCCCAAGCCTTGTGGGCCCAATGCTCTTGAGCGTCTGAGAAAGTCGCATTTCGACACGAGCAGACAGATGCCAAGGACTGTTGCAAGATTGGCGATATAGGAGCACCACAGCTTCGACAGCAATAGCAGAGGAATTGTAGACGGCGGAAGAAATAAAAGACATGTACCGTGTCAGCCGTGCCATTTTGTGCCACGTGGGTTGAGTACAGTAAATACTGACTGCATCGTAGCCCGTGCGTAGCAGCTGTGAGTGTCAATCTGGGGGGAGGGGAGAGACGGAGGACGGAGGACGGGGAAACGGGGAAACGGGGAAACGGGGAAGCTGTGGCCAGCCCAAGCCACCTGCCGTTTGACAGCTGCCGGGTGGTTCCGCTCCTCCCCAGAGATCACACCACTAGCAACGGGGACGAGGCTGAACTCTTGTGCAGCTTGTCATATTATTTGCATTCAAGTGCAGATAGAGAATGCCTCTGGGTGGGGTTGTCGTTCGGGTCGCTGGTAACCAGTCAATCAGCTTGCACGATAATATGCAGAAGGTCTCGGCAAGACGGTCTCACGAGGTCGCTTGTTGATTTCCGTGGGGCGACTGGGATGGGGGGGGGGAAGGAAGGTTGTTTGAGGTGGTTTTTCTTAAAAGTCTCGCTGGTGGCAGCGGACTGGACAGTCTGTGCGGCGGATACGTCGTATTAGTGCACCGAGTTGACAACAAAGACTGACTGGCTGCCCAAGATCTTCAGGGATCCCTGTGACGCTATACCACGACCAGCTACGTATAAACAAGGCCCGGACCGGCGCTTTCAAGGCTGCCCGGTGATCCAGATGAGCCAATTGGGGTGTGTGGAGGGGGAGCGGCTTCCGTGAGCTTGTGCTTCTCGGCCCTCATGCCGTGGCGGCGACACAGCTGGACCTGCCGATTGGAGCTGTCTCTGAACAACAATGCGCAGCCTGAATGGGTAGGGCTTGCCGTTGCGTGTGTCTCAAAAAGCCGCGGTTTGCCCTACCTCGCCTGCTCGCCCAGCGCTTTGATATCCCACGGCCAGCAGATGGTAGGGTAGATGGTGTATATACATATACGCTGGCCAAGCTTGCTTGGGACATTGAGCTTCGTCAACCTTGAGAAACAGTAGCTTGTGACATCATGTGTGCCCGGGAAGGTTGCAACTTGTTGCCGGCGGACCTTCCAGAGGTTTATTAGCCTCATGGTCCTGACTGCAACGCAACCTTCGCGAGCGGCACACCCTGGAATCGGGAGGCTTGGACGGAATGGAGGGTCCGAGGTGCCTCTCTGCCTGTGGTGGAGTATCAAGTCCCTTGCAGCAAGCGACAGCGACCTTGATGGGGCAAGACCAACACCTCGTGGGTCTTTGAGATTAGGTGAGGTCAGGTTGGCTGAGGTGCTGAGGTCAGTCTGGGTGCGAGGGTGAGCTATGGGATGCCTCGGCCTTTCCTCCTCCTCGGAAACCCGGATGACTGCGCAGTGCAGGCAGGCTCTCTATTTTCGGGTGCAGGCGGGGTATGGGTTTTCGGCAATGCTGGGAATTCTGCAAGGGAAATTTTCAAAGGAGGAACGGTGCAACACAGAGTTCCGGTGGGCCCAGGGACTGTAGCCAAGAGATAGACGGATTAAGATACCACAGGCAGAGAAGAGAGCCTGGAGCCGAGCCTGCTCGCTGTGGGTGCACGGTCGGGGCATTGTATCTAGGTCAAAGGCCTGCTACCTGCTAGACACTCGAGATTGCTTCTGGGACCAGCCAGGCTGGGTACCTAGGCAGGTAGGTTTGAGACGGCTGGATGGAGGTGGTAGTATTAGTTAGTGGTGGTAGTACCTTAATGGCCTTGCAAGGGAGGTCTGGTGTGTCATTGGGAGCGGCAGTGTGAGGGAGAGTGTGTGCCCAGGCCGAAATAAATGGTTTCTCCCAGCAAACGGCCCTGTACTGCTTGTGATGCAAGCCTGCAGAAGGCAGAGGGAAAGACGAGGAACTGGGGACAAGGCAGGGCAGGAGATAGATGCCCTTTAATTTTTCTCCAGATTCCTAATGCCTCTTTTGCATGAGCATACACACATACACACAAGCACATACATACACACACACACATGCAGTCAAGCACGTAGGCAGGCACAAACCATTCATTGAACCTTTTTGCGTTCATTCCATGCAGTGAATGACTCTCGTGGAAAGCCCTGCTTTAGATTTGGTGACTGCTAGATTCGCCTGTCCAGGCAGTTGGGGGGTTTGGGTTGGGTGAAATGGAGGGGTGAGAGGAGGTGAGGTCCGTGCATGCGTTGTTAGGGCAGTGTACTGAAAATTTGATCACTCCGTCCACTCCGAGACGGTGGTCCTGTTCCAGTGCACTGGAAAAGAAGCCCAGCACCCCAAAGCCCACCAAATTTGCCTGCCTGTCAGGACCCCTCGCTTTTTTTAAAAAAAAACAAAAGATTACCTACCTACCTCACCTCACCTCTACCTCCTACCTTCTCCCTACCTACTCAACATCACCCCGTCCACTCCGAGAGTGTGGTCCTGTTCATTCCCCTGCGAAAAAGCCTCTTTCTGCGTCCAGAGAGAGAGGTTTCATCGACGTCACAGAAGCAGCAGTAGCAGCAGACAGTGTCCCTCAGAAATCGCTTGCAGCCAGCATTTTTTTTCCCCTTCGGTCATAGCAGCAGCAGTACCAGCTCGCTCGTGCCCGCCCCGACTGTCTGTCCGTCGTCTCAGTCAGCCCGGCCCAGCACCCACCAAATTTGCCTGCCTGGCCTACCTCGAGATTTCGTTTCGTTTGTCTGCTGTTGGCTCGACCCAACAACACCTGGATAAACGTCGCCTGCTTTCTCGGGACGCATCTTGTTCGTGTCGTCTGCCCGTCGGTTGTCGATTGTCGACCTTGAAATTCTCTGTCTTGTCCCAGGGCTTCCGCAAGCCCCGCGCCCCACGACATTTTAAACCTAGAGTGGTATTCCATACACATTCTTCACTCCCAGCCTGCCTCAGTCCAGCTGGCTTGTTCCCCCTCGGAGCTTACTACACGACCAGACCCAATCTGTTCCGCAGTCCCCGGGTCGACCTAGATAACACGCCTTTCGAGATACCTGCCTGCTTGCGAACACCACCCGAAAACCATACCACCTTCCCGCTCGCTTCCTTCCCGGTTTCGCGGCCAAGGCTACATTCTACGCTCCTTCACTCCGCGCAACCCTCTCGTGTTGTGTTCCTCGCTTGAGGCGCGCCTACGTGCGTGGGACACATCAACCCTACCACTCGAAACCACAGGCTGGGCTGCAACTGCGCATCGCTGCTGTTGCAGGCCAACCACCCCCCCAAGTGCCTACAGTGAATCAATTCACACCACTCAGGCACTTCACATCGGACACCATGTCGGCCGCTACCACCTTTTCGTACGCGCAAGCCGCCAAGGGCCGCAACGCCGCCCAGCCCGATACCCAGTCCGCTGCGAGCCCTGCTCCGGTCGATCCAGCAAAGGACGACAACAGCTCGGTGACCACAGCTGCAGATGCCTCGGCAAAGACCTTCTCGACTACTTCTGAAGTGTCCGACTCCGTCAAGAGCTCCGAGGTTGACCTCGAGTCTGTTGCCTCGAAAGCCCACTCAGAGGTCGCCAACACTGGCGATTCCGACGGCTCGGCCACCTCCGCCAAGTCCGAATCCACCATTGTGCCTCGCCCAGACGAGGCATCCAAGACCGGTGCCCAGAGCACGACAAGCGAGAAGACCTCCCGCCCGTCAAATCGTCCCAGCGAGTCCTCGGATATGAGGAAAGGCCGCAAGGGCAAGAAGGGCAAAAATTCAGACAAGGACGCCGAAGGCGATCAAGCCCAGCAGGAGCAGGAGAAAGAGGTTGTCCCTGTGAAGCTCTTCGAAGCTCCGCCCCCGGCCGTCAACGTGTGGCAACAGCGGGCCGCTGCCGCGAAGGCAAGGCAGCCTAGCGTGACTGCTGCCCCAGCTGGCACCGACGCAACTACCAAGGCTGTGTCCCAAGACCCGAACAAGAGCACCAGCGGTGCCGAGAATGTTGACGCGAAGGATGCTTCCGAGGCGATTCGACCTGGGAAGGCTACCGACGGATCACGCCAAGCCAGCGAGCAAGCCCCCCGTAGGAATCCCCGAGGGAGCAGGGCGGGTGACCAGGTCACGAATGGCAATGTTCCTCCAGTGCAGGACGCGTCTCTTTGGCCCACACCGGAAACTGCGGCCGCCGAAGACAGCAAGCGGAAGCTTTCCGAGTCGGATGCACCCTTGAGAGACAAGCAGGAGGAGGGTTCACAGACCAAGTCTACGCGGCCCAAATACGTCCAGAAATTGGAAATCAATCACTCCGTCAAGTGGGAAACCCAACTGCAGACACGCCCTGCGAGCAAGGGTCGCGGTGGTGGGCAAACTGGGAGGAACTCTGTTGGCCGAGGCGGTCATGTCTCAAGCGCCAGCGTCTCTGGCGACAAGTTGCAAGGCGCATCGGAGGCGCAAGGTCCCGCTGCCACCGGTGATTCTCAAGTCAAGCCCAGAGAGGACGCTCCGCCGCGAACGAACTCGCTGCCTTTTGAGAAGAAGAAGTTTTCCGCAGACACGCGGGACATCCGCAAGACATCAGCCTCGGCCGAGCGTCGCGCCGGTGCCCCTAACGAGTCTCAATCCGCGTCCAAGAGCGAAGCAACAAAGGGGTCCAAGGGAGAGCTCGCCCAGGGTTTCGGCGGACAGCAGAGCGGCTCTCGAGCTGAGGGCGCTGAGCCTGGTAGGAAGGAGGGAGGCTTCGTCGGCCACAAGGATGCGAGACCTAGGAGAGGCGCACACGGCAATGGACGCGGCGGGCACAACGGAACCCAGTCATATTCACAGGCATACCAGAGCAACGGACACGGTCCCAGGACAAACGCATACAATCAGGCCCCCTTCGGCAACGGGTATTCTTATGGAGGGCCTGGCTCAGGCCGAGCTGGTCGTGGTCGCCCTGCGTCAATCAATGGTTACAAGGGCCCATCGAACGGCGCAGGCAAGATGCCCATCCAGCCTCTTAACACCGACTTCGGTCCTTTCTCTCCCTACGGCCAAGCACCCCATACTGCTTTCCCCGCCTTCCCAGCATCGGAACACTTCTTTCTGCTCCACACTGCCCTGAAACAGCAGATCGAGTACTACTTCTCCGAACTCAACCTGCCCAAGGATCTGTTCCTGAGAGAGAACATGGACACGCAGGGATTTGTGCCCCTGAATGTCATTGCTGAGTTCAGCCGTGTCCGTTCAATGTCTTCAGGGAACCTGCAGGCCGTGCGAGAAGCCTGCTCGGACTCTGAGGAAATCGAGTTTGTGTCGGGTGATGGCAAGACTGAGCTCTTGCGACGACGGGAAGGCTGGCAGAAGTACGTTCTCCCTGAGGCCAACAGGAAGGAGCACGCTCGCAATCCTGGCCCAACCAGTTTCGAGAGCAAATCAAGGCACAGCATGCACATGAGTGCACCGGGCTATCACCAGCAGGGCTCCATACCTTTTCCATATCCGTCAATATCGTCACCACCGTACGGGGGGTCGTTTCCTGGCGACATATACCCTGGATACCTGAACGGACCAGGTTATAACAACCAGGGTGTCAACGGCGCACCAGTCAATGGACACCGTGCTGATGATTCTCAACTGAACGCCGCTGTGCCCGAGTTCGCTCCCGGGAATGAGCCCTTATTCAACGGCTTCGCTGTCGCCGCGGCCGCCGCGCAGCCAGCACAGGGCCCTTGGATAGATGCAGCCCTGAAGGACGCCGAGAAGTTTTCAGACGATGATGTTGCTAAGCTGCATGTTGTTCTGCCGGGACAGTCCAAGAAATCTCAGGAGGCTGGGAAGCTGCCTAATGGAGATACTCAGGATGGTGCTGAGGACTCCAAGGGCACTGAAACCAATGGGGTCCATGCTAGCTCAGACGCGTTGAACACGTGAGTACCCGAGTGCGTGACAAACTCGGTGTCATCATCCGCTGACGCTTGCACAGTCCTGAGGTGGGCCCAGTCACCGATGAAGCTGTCGCCAGCTCTCCCGCTTACTTTCGCTTCGATGGTTCACTGGCACAGTCTTCTGGTGATAAGATCACTGAGAAATATGTGGACGTTCGAGCGAGGGCCTTGAAGATGCGTTCACTCGCAGCTGAAGGGGACGTTCCGGACGACATGAGGAAACTTTACAACTTCTGGGCGCATTTCTTGTTGGCAAACTTCAACCCTGGCATGTACAAAGATTTCCGTCAGTTTGCCCTCGAAGATGCCACGCCAGCAAAATCGAGCAAGATTGGCCTCGGCTATTTGCTCCAGTTCCACACCACCGCGCTGTCTGCCCAGCCAGCCATTTGGGCCCCGGACCACCCGATATATACGGTGCTGCAGTCGGATCTCTCAAGCTCTCAGGCATTGATAGGCTCAGCGGAGCCTCAGGTGTAGGGCATGCTCGCAGAATTGCGCATTCAGCATTGTCTGGCTTGCTGCGGTACTCGACATGTGAGTCATGTCGGTGGGATGGACAGGAACGGAATCTCCATATCTGATTCCGCCCAGAACCACTACGATACTGGACTTGTGCTGATGCCTCTGAGCAAATGTCTTACAATGGCACTGAAGTGGCCTTGCTCATGAGTCTCACGAAAAGTTCTGGGGACATCCGAGGTTGAGGGATTGTACTGCTTTGGCAGCGGAGCTTTATGAAAGAGTGTCTTCCCCGAGACTCGACGCTTTTACCGATGATCCCACCCCTTTGTCCATGGAGGCTTGGCTTGATAAGAAAAAATCAGTATTGAGCAGCGTTTTGCGTCATGATACCCGTTGGCGAAGCCCCGGAACTCCTGGAGGCGTGTCTGATATGAAGAAGCGCACTCCGAAGGTTCCCTGGCCTGAACGGCTACGACTTTGGTGCCCAGACCATCATTTTGGGCCCACAGCTTCTGGACTTCCAACATTCGCATGATAATTTTTGCAAGAGAGTATGTATGACAATATCCCTGGTCCGTGAGGAGGACAAACGCGGTTTTGCAGTCGGGTACGAGCCATTTTTCAAAGGAAACAGAACAGGACGATCGTCACGGGCCTGTGTGAGAGACGGCAAACTTTGGTCAACCAGCTGGCATTCCATGCATGCATTACGGTCTCCTGGTGGAGGCTGTGGCGTATCGAAAATCATCTATTCTCGAAGCATGTGTTTTTACATAAGATGACAAGTCAGGAACGAAAACATTCGGCCAAGAGAAGGGCTTGTCGTATGCGAGGAGACAAAAAAAAGTTGCACCGGAAAAAGCCTCCTACTTCTGTTCTGTCTTCTACTCATGCCACTTTGGATGTCCGGTGGCACAAGGACAATCAAGTAGTGGACAAAATAGCTAGCGAACAGCAAACCAAGGAGTCCACTTGACATGGTCTGGGTTTGGAGGAAGTTCATTTCAATTCCTTTTATTGCAAGGGAACGGGATCGGCCCAAAAGGATGGATGAATAGGCATATGCTTTATGTTTTTGATTTTGAAGCGATGATGGGGCTTGTCAAGTCTCCCTCGCCGGTTCCTCCCCCCCCCCCGGACTTTTCTCTTATTGTTCTTCAGGTGTCTGGTACGGAAAGACAAAAAAAGATTTATTACCCTTGTGCTTTTTGCTTGTGTTGACACTGAGCTTGGCTGTACGAATAGGGACATTGGGGCAGAATATCATCACATGGGAGCAGATGGAGAAGCGGGCAAACGGACGAAGCCAACCCCACTCAAGTCAAGCTTGAGCAGCATCATTGTAAATAAGTTCCTGAATGTTCAGGGCAAAAGCGACCTGGTTTCATGGGATTTAGCAGTGGCTGACATTTTCGTCGTTCGTGCCTGTGCTGCTTTGTGGCGGCTTGCTTCACGGACCCTACCGGTTGGGCTTTGCGGCCGAGTGACAGGCAGAGAAATACCAGACAACAGTCCTCAGCAATTGCGATATGGGCTTCATGA
The DNA here is from genome assembly GCA_014872975.1 of Diaporthe citriasiana. Lineage (NCBI taxonomy): Eukaryota > Fungi > Ascomycota > Sordariomycetes > Diaporthales > Diaporthaceae > Diaporthe > Diaporthe citriasiana. The sequence continues at coordinate 80,327 of JADAZS010000058.1, forward strand.
GATTTTGGAAAATGCAGTGGTGGTGAGCAGCCGGGACCTGGGGTGTGTGTCTGGGTTCTGCACGCGTTTGTGAGCTTGCGATGATTGTGCAGCCGTCTTGGCAAGATAGTTTCTGGCCCGCCACATGCGATAGAGCCGAGGGGGACCCGTAGCACAGCGAACATGACACATTTCGTGCGCGAGTCCACAATAGCAAGATATTCACTATTATGCTCGTAAACGGTTTTTGAAACTGAGAGCCCTTGCATTCGCGGCCAAAACCTGAATGTCGAAGACACCGTGAGTTCGCAGAGTGGCTGGATTGGATGGCTTGTAGGGACTACACTAGGTAGGAGGGGCACACCACTACGTCACCGTGGGGCAGGAATGTCGACTGGTGGTTGGGCAGCCAGCAGTGGCTGGGCAGCCAGTCCGGGCGTACCACAGCAAACAGCAGACCAGATTGTCGCTAGATTTACATCGACATGTGAATTGGGGCCGAGACCGCGAAACGGTCAGCCCGATACGCCTGCGCCACTGAAGCCTGCTGCTTGTCTCACCCGCCACCGTCCCAAACTAGCCCTGGCCGCTGGTGGGTGGTGATGCACGCAGTACGGAGTACTGGACTGGATTGCCTTATCACCCACTTCCTCTGCGCAGAGGCTGGCCAGGCCGGGCAGCGAGACCGTCAGCGTGTAAGAGGAGGCCTCTGCTACTTCTGTTTCATCGTTGTCGTCTTGTGCAACAACGCCTTGCTCTGCTCGGCGTGGTTCGAGAGCGGGGACGGGGAGGGTGGCCGCCCGTGTGCTATACAAACCCGTCGCTCGCGATGCTGTGCCAGTGCTGTGCCACACACACACACACGACCCTGCCGACTTGGGAGCCAGGGGGGAGAGAGTGGGAGGTAGAAGAAACAACTCACGCTTGATCTCCTGGGGTCATCCTTCGATGACGCCGGCCGTTGCCGCCATCTCATTGCTCGGCTCGAGACGGGTTGCCCCACTAGGAGCGAAGGGCAGGGCGGGACAGGACAGGGCAGAGCAGGGCAGAGCGGGAAAGAGAGGGAGGAGGGCTGTGGCGGCTTCCTGTCTGGAATCTGGACCAGGATGAGAGTAAGTAGAGTGAGAGTGAGGGTGAGAGTGTGCATGCTGCCTGACGAGACTGCCCCATCCTGACATGCCCAAGCCGGTCTGAAGGTCCCGGGGCCTCCTTCCTCCACTTGATCGAGCCGTCAACAAATTACGATTGCTGCTCTTGTATCATCATCACCCAGGCCATATGAAGGAATTGTTGGGGCCATTCTAGACTCAAGCTCAGCTGCTGTTCTTGTCTTGGATCACGCATACGTTACCAATATCTTATTTTAGGTGCAGGCGGCCATATTTGTCGTCCGCCCGGCCCCCCTCTGTACCGGTTCCCTTCCCCTCACCTTACCTTGTCTCGCTCGCCCCTCCTTTGGTTTCCGGTTGCTCAGCTGAACCCAACCCAACCCTGCCTGCATTATTCATTTCCCGAGCGTGACACCTCACTCGCCTCCTGGTTTTTTCCCCCACCACATCCTACATTGCCCAAGGGAATCAGACTAGACCCTAGGTCTGATCAACGGCACCTTGCCCTCCGCGCTTTGCAACACACAAACAAACATCCGCGCTCGCAAATACACATACACGCACACATCTCAGAGCTTGAGCAGCTCATCGGCTGGTCGCTGACGTCACCTTGTCCTTACTGTCACCCAGAGAGCGTCCGTCAGCCATGAGCTACGAATATGACCCCCCGCGCCGGCAGCGAAGCACCCGGGAGCACTATCGCGAGGAGAGATATGCCGATCCTCAAGATCCCTATCTGAGAGTTCAGTCGACTCGTGATCTCGTGCCAAGGGGCCGCGAAGACAGCGACCTTTCGGTAGAGGAAATCCGCAGGGATTTCCCTCCGCCCGGCTACGCCCCCCGCGGCGATATTCGGAGGGCTCGGTCGGCAGAGCCTTATGACTATGACGATGATGCGCGCTCAGCCTACACCCGCAGGAGCCGTGATGACTACTACAATGACCGTGACTACGACCGTCGCCCGCGCAAGAAGGCCGAGAGCGTCTACATCGAGGAGGAGGAGATGAAGCGCAAACGTATCTTGAGCCAGCAGGAGAAGATCATTGCTGCCGTTGCTGGCGCTGCCGTCGCCCTTGGTGGCAAGGAAGTCTATGATCGCCGCGAGGCCGACCAGGAGGGCACTGATGTCCATCGCAATATCATTTCCTCGGCAGCTCTGGGCGCTGCAGGTGCCTTTGCTGCCTATCAGGGCGCCGAGTTCTACAACAAGCGCGCCGACAAGAATGAGAAGAAGTCTACTCATATCGTCCACAAGGGTCGAGATGGCCGAGTCACCGAGTACTACTCCGACGACGAGGACGAAAAGCACAAGAAGGGCCATAAGAATTTCCTCGAGGCCGCCCTCGGAGCCGCCGGCCTTGGCACAGCGCTCAAGGCTCTCACCGGCGGTGGCGGCCACGACGAGAAGCACGGCGACCGGGACAGGGATAGGGACAGAGACTCGAGGTCCGATACCAGGAGCCGCCGTGGAAGCCGCGAGAGATCCCAATCCAAGGGCGGGCCTGGCACCAAGATCCAGAAGGCCGCCATGGCCTCGCTCATCGCCGGAGCCACTGAGGCGTTCCGGGTGTCCAAGGAACCTGGCGCTTGGAAGGGCGAGAAGGCCAAACGAGTGCTCACCGCCGCTGCCGGTGCCGCGACCATCGATGCCGCGCAGAAGCCCGGGAAAGACGGCAGTAAGCTTGGCCTGGCCGAGTCCGTCATCGGCGGTCTCATCGGCAACCGCATGATCAACGGATCCAAGCGAGACATCATCGAGGACAAGAGCACCGGACGAAGCCGTTCCCGCTCTCGTGCCAGGTCCGAGAGCAGCAAGGGAGGCGGTGGCGGTGGCGGCATGGGTCTTGCTGCATTGGCTACTGCCGGTCTGGGCGCCATTGGCGCCAAGAAAGCCGTTGACAACATTCGTGACGAACGGTCACGATCCCGCCGCCGTGACGACTCGCGTGACTCTTACGACAGCCGGGGCGAGTCACCCAGAAGGCGTACGCGTAGCCGTAGCCGCAGCGTCGTCGACAAGGCCCGCAAGGGCCTGGCGAGAATTGGTCTGGGCAAGGGAGAGGATGATAGCGAATACGGTTCTCCACGTGGCTCGCGCCGAGGGGGCCGTTACGATGACGATTATGACTCTCGGGATGGCCGGTACCGCGATGAACATGATGATGATGACCGGTCCTACCGGGCTCGTAGCCGGTCAAGAGGAGCCCCGTCCCGAAGCCGGGCGTCCTCTCGAGGGTCGGTATCCAGCTCGGATCTGGGAGATTCGGACGAGGACGAAAAGAGGGCAAAGAAGATGCGAGGTAAGCAAATCATCACCACTGGCCTAGCAGCCGTGGCCACCATCCATGCAGCGCACAACGTGTACCAGAGTATGGAGAAGCGAAATGCTCGACACAAGGCGGTCAAGGAGGGTCGTCTTAGCCCGGACGAAGCCCGTAAACTGAAGTCAAAGGCGTTGCTGCAAGACGCCGCGTCTGTTGGCATCGCCGCGTTGGGCATCAAGGGAGCCGTCTCCGAGCTCAAGGAGGCCCGGGAGATGAGCCACGAGGTGACGGAGTGGAAACATCAGAAGGAAGAGCGGCACCAGCGCCGGATGAACCGCCTCGCGCGCCAGCAGCAGAAGCGGCTCGCACATTCGAGCGACGACGACTATGACGACTTCGACGACGGTGCCACACAGTACAGCAGAAGATCCAGGGCTGACAGATATGCTTCGTCAGTTCCTCCGCGGGTCGGCGGCAGGTACGACGACGGGCCCCATTATTCTGATGGCAATCCCTACTCTGCCTTGCCTGCACCCCCTGCTGGCTACAGCAGCAGCAGAAGATGAGCACTCTCAGGCACGCGATGCAACAAGTATGGATGCCTTCATTACAGTCTGCCCATTCTGCTGCGCGCGCTCCACCTACACTCTCATCAGATCAGCTTGGCTCATTTTGTACACCACGTCATACGTCTGCCTGCCTGCCTGCCTGCCTGTACGACTCTTCCAACTTGGCACCGCACAGCTCGCACGTTTCACAACAAACACTATACCCTTACGACTGTTATGATGATCAAAAAGTTTTGGAACATGTGCGACGAGCGAGAGGCGTTAAAACGATCATGTGGAACATGTCTGTATTGGGTCTAAGAAATGTCGAGTGCTTCACATTGGGCTTCCTCGATTGGCTCGACGACTCTGCTCCTTACCGCTGCAATGAGATGGTAGCCACGGCTCGGGCCCTCAAGCCCAAGCCTCTGCTGCTTACTCCAATGTTTTATGATGCCTACGCCGCACCAGCACCCACACTTACGCACATATACACGCTATTATCTTTACACAGCACCTATATCACCAAAGATCTCGAGTGCATTTGGAGGAAACAGATAGATCCCCCAGGCATTTACTCCAGCCCCTTTCTACTCGGCACTAATTCATATGCTTTCCTTCACACAAAACGTTCCAGATGCAACTTACTGATGGTCTCCCATATTCGTGATAGATCGGCGCTATCGCCGCTAAAAGGGACGATCCCTCCCGCGTCGTGTGGAGTCGAGGGTGTGTCTCTTGAGGATTTGGGAGTTCTAGGCCCCAGCCTGTTTCTCCCTGGGGGTGCGCTTGTGTAACCGTTCCTTCGGGTTCGGCCACACGAGCGGATCAGCCGGGACAGTCAGCGAGTGGGCCACAAGAGCCGCATGCAAACCAAAGAACGAGAGCATACGAGACAAAACGCGCGAAACACGCGAGGCGAGTGGCTGAACCGCGGCGATCACCTGCAGCCCACGTACCCACAGATCGGACGATCGGGGGATTTTTTAATCCTCGCAGGGGGAACGATATTGCGAACGGGCCCTGGAACAGTGCACGGAGGAAAACGCCCGGGGTCCCACGAGGGGTATGGGGGTTGGCAGCGTTGGCCGATGCGGGTTTCAAAACGGGCATTTAAAAAGGCTTTGCTGGAGGCGAATGACCGGGAGACACGTCTATTAGTCCGGAAGCCGCATGTTTTTGGAGATCGATCTGGGTTGGTTGGATTGTTTTTTTTTTGGGGGGGGGGCGGGGGACCAGCATTTCTGGAATTGGGAAGGTGAACCTCATGACAATTCAAGGGCTAGCTTAGCCTACGCTCAGAACGAGATGACGACGACACACTTGATGACCCCTTTCCTTTATTTTCTGCCTTTCCTTTTACATTACGATATCAAGAAAGCTTCATAGCAGTCAAATGCACGATTTCATGACAGTCAGAATATGCGGCAGCAGAGACATGGCAAAAACCGCTAGTGCATCACCTTCAAGTTGGTTCCAACAGGTCCTTGAACGCGTGATTACCGAGCTCCGTGACGTGTGGACTGGGAAACGTCCAGATCTTTGACAGGCACAGCCAGGCTAGTGCGGCCTTGTTCAATGCGACAATGCGCCGCCGGCGAGTATATGGTTGGGGCTACCATTGTGTCAAGCGGTGTGAAAGGGTTACTCGGGCTTCAAGCACATGACCAATTTCTGCCCAGCAAGCAAATGTGTGGGAGGGCCTTTGCAGCTCAAGAGGGGAAAAGACTGGATTACTTGTTGAGCTAGCATTCTATAACGGAGCTAGCCAGCCACAGCGTGTTGTGACTGATGGCTCTTCATGGCGGGTTGAAGTTCCTCCCCCCCTCCTCATGGCCCTGGCCACCGAATCCCTTCTTCCGTTCTATGTATCCCGCCTAACGGGTAAGCTGAACCCACCCTGGCTGACACCTCTCGCCTGCAACGGGAACCAAGCTGGCGGAAGAGAGCGGGAGTTCCCAGCTTGGCATTGGCGGTCACGCCCATGACATCACCGTGCAGCGAGGCCTGTGGCCCGCCCTTTTCACAACCTAAAGTGTGTACCTGGATTCGGGCCGACGCCGCGCGCCCCCGGGGGGGGGGGGGGTTTGCAGTATGAGCGGTTGGGCTCTTCGGGGTTCGCGGTCCAGGCACGGACACGCAGACAGACTGACAGCAGACTGGTTGGCATAATCGGCACTGTGGGTAAGCAACGTCGGACAGCCAGGAAGAGAGAGCGACAGGAAGTCTGGATGGACGAGAATCTGCAGCAAGAGTTCCGCGCAATGACGAGAAAGCTCAACGGTGCCGATCTCATCCCCTCCCTGGTAGCCTTCCTGGGGAGTGGCTGCTTTCGTTGAGATGTCTCTGTTTCAGTAAGCCAGCCTCAGCTCAGTTCTCAGGCCCGAGATTAATCAAAGATTGCACAATGAATCGAGGAGGATTGGATGAAGTGTGATGCATTTTGGTCAATATTAGAAAAGGCCCCTTTGGACTCATTTCTGCTTCCACCCCTGTGCCATGGCCAAGAGGTTGGAGATATCTCCCGGCTGCTGCTCGTCCACGGGGAACACGTAGTCGATGTACTCCTCCATCTCGCCGTCCTCGTTCTTCCTCGTCTTCCTGACCTTGCGCGGCATCTGCTTCTCCACCTTGGCCACTTCCTCCGCAGAGCCTTGCTCCCTCTCGAACGCGAGCCACGCGTTGAGCAGCGTCACCCGCTCCGCCTTCCTGTCCCGCATGCTGTTGAGCGCCCGCTCGAACACCTTGCGCGTGCGGCCCTTGGCCTCCTCCGACACGCCCTGGTCCTCCTCCTCCGGCGCCCCCTCGCCCTCGCCCTCGTCCGGCGCCCCGAGCTCGAACTGTGCGTAGCTGATCCACACCTTGGGGTGGTCCGCCTTCTCGAGCAGCCGCTCGTACAGCGCCCGCGCCCGCTCGAACTCGCCTTCCTCCTCCTCGAAGTCGATGTACTTCTTCCACACCATCTCCGGCATGTCCAGCACCGGCTGGTCGATACCCAGCTCGAAGATGGCCCGCGCCCGGTCCAGGTCGCCCAGCGCGCGCTCCAGTTGCGCCCAGTCGATCCACGTCTGGCAGTTGGACGGGTTGTACGAGACGTGCTTCTCGTACAGCGTCCGGCACCGCGTGAACTCGTAAAGTTTCTGCTCCAGAGCCACGTACCCCTTGAACAGTGAGTCCTTGGGGCACATCCCGATTGCCCGGCCGAGCGTCTTGCGCGCCAGTGTGAGGTTGCCCTGGCGGATCTCGAACTGGGATTTCAGCAGCCATACCTTGGAGAACGTGAACTTCTTGTGCGGGATCAGATTCAAGCACGCGTCGTAGACCTGTCTTGCGCGCTCGATGTCTTTGGCCTCCATCTCCTCGTATATGGCGTAGAAGATCCACAGATAGATATATCGCCTCCAAAGTCGCTTCTCCTGTGCTGGTGGAACCTGGGCGACTGCCTTTTCGTAGACTTCCCGTACCCTGTCGACATTACCGGATGCCTGTTCCAGATTTGCGTAATCGATCCACGTGTCGTAGTTCTTGGCGTTCTCCTTGACCTGCTCCTCGTAAAGTCTCCTTCTCTTCGAGAGAATAACGTCCTCAACGCCGTCCCGATCGCCAAACTGCTTCTCGAACACGGTGTACTCGGCGTGGAGCTTCATAGACCTTGACCGCGGGAGGTTATCCAGCGCGAACTTGAAGATGGCCCTGGCCCGGTCGTACTCCTTGAGTTTTGCCTCGTACCTCGCAAAGGCAACAAATAATCGCTCGTCCACAAACTCGTCACCTAATGACTCGATTGCTGTCTGGAAAACCTCCCTCACCATGTCACTTGTCCCGAACTCCTCTTCGAATTTGGCCCACTTCAGAAAGTTCCGCGGCTCAGGGTGGACAAGGACGAATCGCTGGAGGATGTTCCGCGCATTGTCAAACTCCTGATATCGCCTCTCAAAGTGAATGTAGGCGCTCCAGGCCCGCTCATCGGGCTGCCATGTCATCCACCTCTCGAAAACCTGCCGACATCCTGGTATGTCGCCCAGCCCTTCCTGGACGAAGACATACTTGTACCACATCTTGTCCACGCGTGGCAACAAGGTGACCGCGCGATCAAGCAGGTTCCGCGCATGTTGGATGTTGCGCTCCTTGATCTCGAAATCAATGTACCGCATCCACAGCGCCGGGTTGGTGGGGAGCACATCAAGGGCACGCTCGAAGACCGACCGCGCGCGGGCAAACTCTTTGTACTGGATCTCAAAGTCGGTATATTGGGTCCAGTTCTTGAGAGACTGGCTGTTGCGGCGGATATAGTCCTCATACTCGCGGCGCTTGCGGCCCTGGAACTCCTTTAGCTCCTCGAGGTCCGCGAAGCGCTGTTCTGGCTTGTCGAGGCCGCCCTCCTGCCTGTCGACGGCCTCGCGAAGGAGCTGCTCCGCGCTGATCTGGATGGGCGCAGCTCCCTTGTTCTTCACACGGGGGGGACCGCGTGAGGACTCCATTGTCGGCGAGCCAGTAGGGCCAGATGGCGGTGGCTAAGATGAGCCGAGAAGGACTGATGCAGACTGGCAGCGACGATGAGACGGTCGCAGTTGGCCTTGATGTGTTTCGCTTAAGATCGCGATATGGCGGGCTAAGTGTGAGATTGCTCTCAAGTTTAGATGATTTATTTTCATGCCGTCCAGATACGGCTGAGCCTGCATGGTCACTGCAGCCGCGCTAGGCTGTGGAGCACGCACGGACCACCTACTCTTTCCAACCTTGGTGCCTCGTTGCCTTGACAAAGAGCTCCTGACTTCAACATTCCCTATTCGATTCATCATATTCCTTCCCCACGCAAGCATAAGACCGCACGGCCATTCTCATCCCGCAAAATTCGTATACAACAAAAACCACTACGCTGAGACACAAACGAGCAAGATGTCTACGCTCGTAGACGAGCTGCTCCAGGACTTCGAGGACTCGGGCTCTGAGCCTGGCGATGCCCCGAACGAGGACAGCTTCCTCGGAGGCGACGATGGCGACGCTCCAAAAGAGGCGAGCGCAAACGGCGGCGACATGGACCTAGACGACGGAGCTGACGAGGACGATGAGGAGATGGGTGGCGTCGACAGCAGCAAACAGGTCCCAGAGGACCCCGAGGAAGCCAAGGCAAGGGTCGAAAAGATGCAGCTGAAGGATGTCAACGATGTGCGGCATGTTGCTGGTCTCATGAAGACTCTGGAGCCTGTGCTTGAGGTTAGTTGCCCGCTCTTGGAGCCCCCTCCGCTCTCTACTACTTGTTCAAGACATCGTGAAGTGTTTACATCTTTATCCCTGGACAATAGCCCTGACTGTTTGCGCCCGGCCCTGCAGAAAATCGCATATTACCAAGCGCAACCACCAGAGGCGCGAGATGCCAGCATCGGCAACATCGAGGACCACCCCGAATACAACCTGCTGACCGAGTCGAACCAACTATCCACATCGATCGACAGCGAGATTGTTCTTGTACACAAATACATCCGCGATCACTACTCGGTGCGGTTTCCCGAGCTTGAGACGTTGATTACGAACCCCCTCGAGTATGCGAAGGTCGTTGCGATTCTGGGCAATGGCCCTCTCGATTCAGACAACGTCAAGACCTTGGAAACGTCCAAGAACAACATATTGAACTCCACGCTGAAGGAGGTACTTGACGGTCCGTCTCTTATGATTGTGACACTGGAGGCAACGAGAACAAACGGCCAAGAGATGTCGGAGGCTGAACTCAGTCGCGTGATGAGGGCTTGCAAGATGGTTGTGGACCTGGACAAGGCAAAAAGGACCTTGACGGAATATGTGCAATCGCGCATGAACATCTTCGCACCAAATCTGACCGCTCTTGTCGAGTCTCTAACGGCCGCGCAGCTTCTGAACGGAGCTGGAGGTCTGACCGGATTGGCCAAGACACCAGCCTGCAACATATCTGCTTGGGGGTCCAAGAAGCAACAAAGCAGCGGAATAGCTACCAACGTCGGCGTCCGCCAGCAGGGCTTTCTCTACCACTCCCCAATCATCCGCACCGTACCCAGCGACATGAAAAGGCAGGCTATGCGAATAGTATCCGCAAAGGTCGTCCTGGCCGCCAGGGTAGACTGTGCACACTCGAGCCCGGACGGCTCAGCTGGCGAGGAATTCAAGCAGCACTGCCTGGAGAGGCTTGACAAGTTGCAAGAGAAGCCCCTCAGCAAGGGGCAGCGCGCCCTGCCTGTGCCGGATGACAAGCCGAGCCGGAAACGAGGAGGACGGCGCGCACGGAAGGCCAAGGAGGCCACGGCCATGACCGAACTGCGCAAGGCGCAAAACCGTGTGGCCTTTGGCAAGGAGGAGAAGGAAGCGGGCTACGGTGCTGGAGACTCGACCGTGGGCATGGGCATGATCGGACAGACAGACACCGGCCGGGTGCGCGGAACACAGATCGACGCGCGTACCCGCGCAAAACTCAGCGCGAAGAACAAGGGCTGGGGCGGCCTGGCGAGCTCGGTCACGGGCGGCGCGGCGTCGTCGCTCAAGGGATTCGGCCAGACACCCGGTGGCCTCGATCTGCGGGGCAATGGACTACGGACATCTGGTGTGGGTACTACGGTGGGCGGTGGTGGAACCATGTCATCTCTCAACTTCACGCCGGTTCAAGGCCTGGAGCTGGTGGATCCAAAGGTTCAGGCAGAATTGAAGAGGAAACGGGATGCCGAGCAGGATCGCTGGTTCAAGGGCGGCACATTCACACAGGTCGGCGGTGACAGCAGCAAGACGAGCAGTGATGGCGTCTTCAAGAAACCCGCCCTGCCAGCTGCCAAGCGGGTTGACACAGGTGCGACGAAGAAGTGAGGAGGCATCGGAGCAGATATTCCGGCGGAGGTGTCGCGTCCTGACGCCTGAGCAGACGACACCATAGGTATGGGCGAATAGAAGGCAGAGGGCAGCTAATCACGCTGGCTCCAGTCGGTACCTGAGGAGCAAAATAGGGTTTACTTGATACGAGTCCCCAACCAGTAAGCTGGTTAGTGTGTTGGGGAAAAGCATCGCGGAACCATGCACCAGCCCATTGATCCAGACAGCTCGCACGGATCTCAAACGGTGGGGTGAGACTTGATTAGAGCGCGTGCGGCCTTGTGAGGCGACCTCTCGTGAGATGACCTGTTGGGTGGCCCATGATGGAATGCTCATTGTGAGATGACCTTCTGTGGGAGTTCTCTTGTCCAATATGGGAATGTGCAGATATCGATAGAGCAAGCCTGGCATACTCAGAGGTGTAGATTGGTAATGCGGCCAAGGGCCCAAGCTGTAGGTAGTCGACAGCTACAATCTGACACACCAAGCTTGTTGAATCGTCCCCTCTAAAACCTCTCACCCCGCTCCGGAAAGCTTGCTCCCCAAGCTCGCCTGCCTGCAGGGACTCGCTAGAGCTTGCGCTCGGCTTCTTCTTGTGATGATTTATGGGCATCCTGGGGGCTGCAGTAAAAGAAAAGACAATTCCTCGTCGCCTGTCTGACTCTTTGTCCCGGATGCGGGGTGCCGGAAGGGCGGATAGGAATTAAGCGGCCTCGGCAGGTTTTCCATTGGAAGAAACTTTTGGCAAAACAGGCTGTCGCTGTTGTTATGATGATCTGGTGAGATATCGATGACTGGCATCTGGCGAAATGAGTATACGCAAGACATGTGTTGGGATCCCCAGTAGGGTGTGAGACCCTGGGGTTGCAAACCCCGCCGCTGCGACGCCAACAGCCCACTATGTGATGGGAATTCCTTGCTTTCACGGAGGCCGAGGATGGGGATTTGTTCAGAATCCCATCTTGGCCCAGGCTGGCTGGCTGGCATGCCTTAGTGGGCTGATCGCCGTCTACTTCTTTTTCAAATTTGTTTAGTTCTCGTGTTTTCGCCCCCTTCTCCCACTACTTTTCTGTGGGGGATGGTGCAGTGTGCATTCTTCATTTTTCCTAGTCACAAAATTGCTGCCCTAACACAAGTGGTGTTCCCATGTACGTGTGCGCATTTGATTGACATGACTGACTTGAGAATGATGGCATTATTAGTGGATTCGCCCATCACTGACCTCTTGGCCGCGAACGCGAATACAGACACATGCACCGCAGCGTATCAGAGAGCTCCACATAACAGTAAGCCCATTTCAGTTCATACTAGATGGACATTTGAGCTGGGAAACCTGTTTGTCTCAGGGTCCTTGGGCCCTGCATGGGCCAAAATGCTCTTCTGCATGGACTGCGACCGGTCTGGCCAGAAATATGCACCGCCTAACCTGATGTGCGTGCATGCACCTGGGCGTGGCGTGGCAGGTTTATACATCGAGGCTAAGAATTAGTCTTCCAATTCTTCACGGTGTTGGAGTATGGTGAGGGGCCTCATTGGCTGACTAGACAAGCGTCAAATAAGAAACCTGCTGTGAGTTTTTGTTGTAGGTGTTAGGAAGGAAAACATAGCATGTCACTCACCCTTCCCAAGGCCCGGGAATCTCGTCAACCACTCGCAAGGCGGCCGCCAAGACCGTGGAGGTGATGAAACCCAAGAAGAAGCTGTTGTCGTGGTCAGGTTACTCCGCAGCTGTTTCGACTTGATGGCCCAGTTGCTGGTTGGTGACCGAGCCCTCTGGCCCTTCTGTTCTGGCCGAGGAACCGCGTCCTGTTGGAGAACGCCGGTGAGATAACCCCCTCTTTGCAGGGTGTTCGCGTCCGAGATATCCGGAATGCTCGTGTATGAGAGTCTTCTTGCACCATCTTGAACCGGCGCTCCTAGGGTCACTGTGGTACAGTATGGCCCTCCTTTGGCTTTGGGTTCGACCATCCACTACTTTGTGTACATGTCGGCATGTTTCTGTGTGCCCGCGCTGCTTAGTCCACATCGTCTCATCATTCTGTATCGGCTAAGGCTTGTGGTTGGGCCTCCAGGCCTCGTTGTACCTCGCGTTCGAGAGACGAGGAGCCGCCATTGCAAGCCTGGCACCGAACCTTAAATTCCCCCAGTTCGACAAGTCTGGACCGGCCGGGCTTGCTCAACTAATGCCGGTCCTCCATGACCTCCACTACACAGTAGGAACCTGATCCACCCTGTCAAACTCGAGCTCAAATGCCTCATCGTGGGTCGTTACTGTGGTACAGGAGCGCATCTGTGAAATCGATGCTTTCTGAGGAGACAAAAGCAGCTCGGCAGCTCGGCAGGTCTCCAGACTAGGTGTTCTACTGCAGATAGGCAGTCTGTACCTGGCTAGGTACCTGCTGCCAGTGGACTAGCCATGTGTTGTTGTACGCGCAGCTAGTGCGAAGCGGCACCTTGGTCCCTACACAGTACCCAGCAAATCCGGGCGAGATGGTACCCAGAGACCCCTTGTGGGCACTGGCTGGTTCCGTTACGTCACTCCCTTTTTGCGTCATGGGGTATCTGCGGCGGCCGTATGTACTCGTAGTACACAGCATTCTATAATTGCAACGGCAGGGAAAGATGGTGCCCGAGGCCTTGCCTCTGTTTATGGCATAAATAAGGACAGACAGATACAGAAACAATGCTGAATGTTGACCGAACGGAGGTGAAATGCCCAGGAGTAGATAGAATCGGAGCAATTGCTCCTCAACCTGTCCAATGTCTCACAGGCAGAGAAGGGAGAGATCTCGATCGAGGTAGCCACGCGCGCAGGCTACCCCTCCCAGACAGGAAGGACCCCTACATTTCTCAGAGGACCCCAGCATGCAGTTCTAGGGGTCCACCCACCTCCCCCACCCGGATCAGACATCCATGTGCCTGCCCTTGCTTGCCCTTGCTGCCCGTGCTGCCCTGCCCTGCCTGCCCTGCGCCCTGCCAGCTGCCACAGCTGCCTGCACGCCTGACTCCGCCTGGGACCCCCCTCAGCCAGGCTGCCCGCTGCCCAGGCTGGCCAGGCCCTCTCCCTAACTACTGTGACAGCCCGACTGTGGGACAGCTCGTTCGACGCCCTTTGAATTTGTGTATTTCCTTGGACCCCTTGGCTTGTCGACCGAAAGTGTCCCCGGGTGCCCCATCAGATCCTGCAGTGCGTCACAGTGACGTCCTTAACCGAGCTCAAAAAAGGGCCCTCAACCGGCACTGCAGCATCCATCCAAAACCAGTGTCATGCCTCATCGCGTGACAGAGTCCTCGGGCAGACACAAAAGGGATCGCTTGCCCTCCATGTGAGCCAGCTGGCTATCTCGTCGCACAAGCGATAAGGCCGAAGTCCAATCCTGCACACCGCCAGCGCGAATGGTCTCCTGCCAGCCTGCTCGAGCAGGGAAAAAAGGCTGGAATGGAGCTCCATGTCAGCTGTCCCTGAGCCCGAGGAGCATCAGCAATGCAAGGTCAGGGCCTGGGGGTCCCCCCTCCTTGTTGGCCGAGCTCCACCCCAGACGACGGCCCCACACGTGTTCGGGGTGGGCCCTGTCTCGGCGCCAGCGGAAAGCCGATCCTCACCTGAACTCTCGATCAGTCCCCCGAATCTTACTGCAATCCTGGGACCCTGAATATACAGCGCACGCAGCAGTACCGCGACCGTGAATACCCAAAGTACTCACACCCTTCCGTAGCGGCCCAGTTCAAAACTGCACTTGCCTGGGTCTGCCCACCGCCCACCGCCTCAGGGCCCATCAACGGGCTATGTCACCACTTTCCTTGGAAGCTCGCGGAACTGTTCCAAGGAACACCGCCCAGACGAAACGCGTACTTGTACACATGTAGCCGCCACAATGCCGTGTGGGTCCAGCTAGGTTGGCCCGAAGCGCTGGGAACACTCCGACGCCGACACCAAAAGAAAACCGCTAGACCAATAAGTCTTTAGCCTCCTCACTCACCCTGTCTTCTGGTCTACTCATTCTATTTCCAAGGCAGAGCATCATGCAAAACGGCCTTCTGTAACAGGCGCAAATGTCACTATCAAGTCGTTGGAAGCCCAGAGAAGAGCCTACCCAGCAGAGCATGGGAGGTTGGGCGGTCACCGAATCCCCTCGGCAGCGTAGCAAGAGTGCAATCGGCATCGAGATAGTCATCCTGGCATGGGGGTGCCTACTTAGATGTTGTTGGGTATACCAGTCAGTGAGACTGCAACTATCACGACAAATTTGACCACCTGCCAGTCAATATCGATCATGCCCCATTGCTGGCGCGGACTGGAACATGGCGTGGCCAGCTAGATCGTGAGAGACCGATCCGGATCGTCAATCGGTCGGTTACACATCTGACAGATCGCGGTGCAGCAGGCAATGCGATGCGGCGCTGCGATGCTGGTGCTATCCAAAATGAGCTCGTAATTTGGAGGAGTTCTCATGAAAAGAATCGCGGTCATGCTCATGTGTGTGTGTCCACACGATGCTGATCCCAGAAAAACGCACCGGGACGCCTTTGCTGATCCGGTGTTTGCTCCCGGACGAGAAAGCCCTACTTTCGATGATGGGAAACTTGCGAATACGCATGCTCAAAGAGGGGTGAGTCGGAGAGGGGAAATCAACGCATTTCACTTTCGCGGAATGCAGGAGTTCCCTGCTCGGGACGGTGTCATTCGCCCACGAATTTGCTCCCGCAAGAGCTAAACTTTCACCACGGGAGTCTGTTACGGGATGGCACGACCATCCTGCAGCATGGTATGCATTATTGATGAATTCCGGATGACCCTCTCTGTCTTGGTCATCCATCCATCAGTCGACATCGTCTTGCCGTGAGTCGACCTGATGAGGGAGCTTGGCCGCGGTGGGGCCAAAACAAGGACCCTAATGCAAGCAACGCTACCTGCTCCCAAGTACTTCTTTCCGACCCCCCCTGTCGCTTTTAGCTGTCCATGTCGACGGGCTGGAAGATCGCGGGCTCAAATCTCAAAGCCCGATTATTGGCTGACAGCTTTTTCCTACTTTTTTGTCGCCTCTGGCCCTCTAGGTACTTACTCGCACACCCGGCCGAGCCACGCGACGGGCGAGGCGTCCAGCACTGAAACGGGCTGACGGGTAGCACGGCAAAATCTGCCCTTGTCGCCCAACGATGAGGCTGTCACGATCATTCGCCGATCGCGATGCCAGATTCAGTCCTTCGCGCTGGAGCCCATATGACGGCTTCCAGGCGTCGAGGACCTGGTTCACCCTGCCTTGTGTGCCATGAGCTGTCCCAAATGCCCACAGTGCCACATCAAAAATACAATTGCTATCAGGTCTTTACAATGTGTGACAAATGCGAAGTACTTCCACAGGGATCTTTCCAGTGTGGTGCACTTTCGAGACAACCCCTTATTGGAAGCCTTCTGATCCAGATGTGGGATGCCATTTGGGATTGCAGCCCTACCCAGATGGCCCGTTCTTAACCTGGACATGCCGTCTCTTGGGCCGGTCCCTGATCATCCAGAAGCGACCCTGCAAAACCCTGCAGAATGAAAATATTGTCCCTCCTATCACGGCGGCAGTGCGGCCAGGTGCCAATGCCGAAGAATACCATCCCAGCGATCAAATTACCCATTCCATTCCTGGCCGCGAGACTGAAAAGAGCCGAGCCACAGATAGTATCATGACACGCGCCAGGGGTTCTCCCATGAGAAAAATAAGCACCGGCTTGAGCAGGCCAGAGCATGTCGACCGCTTCCGGGGCCCCGGTAACCTTGTTGGCGGCCATTTCCGTCCCTACGGGCGTCAGGGAGCCGGCCCTGCCAACGCAGCTGGGCTTAGAAGAGGTCCGAAGAAGGAAAAAAAGCCCCTGGGTGCTGCCCGACGTCATTGTTCTTAAATTCTCACGGCATGGAGGAGCCCCATAGCCCCCAGATTCATGCAGGAATATCCGGGTGTGGTGCTGGGCCCTGGGCCCCTAATAAATGAGGCCCACGCGTGTCAACATCTGAACAGCCCGCAAGATGGCCGAGGTGACCGGTCGCGAGAGCGGGAGGATCTTCCCCAGGAGTCTTGGGTCCGCCTGCGCGAGACTGAGTCTCATAGGCTGTTAAATTGCAGAAGTGGAGGTCAACCCCAGGCTGCATCCTGCGCTGTTGCTGATAGGGATGAAGACGTTTCGTTGCCGGTCAGTCAACACAACGGGTCGTGCCACACACAGTAGTCATCAATCAGCCCGCGCGGACTCGATAGCAAGCATTCCGAACCTTTCCTACCCCTCGTGCTTGGGGCTTGCGAACCTGATGGAGGCCGGGCAGCTTACCCCTCAGGGAAGGCAGCGCAGAGGTCATGTGTCAGCAGCGACTCGGGGGTCAAGTTAGGATCAGCATGTTTGGTGCTCAGCCGCGTGCCCGTCCGCACCGGGCTCGGGCAGCACGGGGCAGCCATACGACCCTTGGGGGACGGGAAACGGACAGAATGCTCCGTGAAAGCATATTTTGTCAACAAGGACTGAGAGAGAACCTTGTCCGCCAACTCATCTCAAGAAGGTTGGGAGGACGGGGCAGGTTTACGGAGTACTATTGTGTGAGTCGCCGCGAGGCTGCGTGCCGAAGGCGAGGAACCATCGCCTGCATTGTATCATGACCAAGGCTGTCAAGAGCAAAGCGGGTAGTATCCTCACAAGACTTCTCTTGAGACGGACAACCGCTCTTGGATGACCTCGTTTGGGGTTAACGCTGTGTCGTCTTGACGCGAGCGCATTCCCGACATTTGTCGGTGACCAGTGGATGGGGATTCTCACTGGCGGGACTGATGAATTTTACCTTTTGACCAAAATGTGCCGGTGTCTGGGTTCTCAGATCGCGATTTGGAACTCGCGGAGGGCCCTGGTGGGTGCAACGTCTCCTGTCACCCAGCACCAGGCCCTGCCTGGCGATGCGGTCTAGGTACTCCGGGACGGGGTCTTGAAAGTACCTACCTCGTCGAGTGGGCGGCCCTCAGGGCCCACCTCAGATTGGACAGGGATGACCCTATGTGGTCTGCGAGCCCCCCCTCGAAGAGCCTGCGCCAAGAGGGGCCACCCATGTCTCTCCGTACCTGTCGAGGGGGGTATGACGAGAGCGCAGAAAGCCCATCCGGTTTCCTGACTTTTCCCACAGCGGCCGTGATTTCTCGATGTCGCAGCCAGACCCCTCTGTTCTGCGGAAAGACCCCCCCGCATGGACTCAGACTGGATCGAGACCCTTCGCAGTGAACTCTAAAACCGATCAGGGATCCCGGGCTGGCCTGGGTACCGCCTGGAGCCTGTGTCCACCCGCATCATCTTTCAAAAGGAACACTGCCGTCCGTCCATTCCACCAGCTCACTCCTTCTCCCCTCCCTACACCCTTATGGTACCACCACACGACTGGCTTCTCCTTTGAGTCCTCCCAAGTCTTATCACGAACACCTTACCGGATCACAATGTATGTTATCTGCTTCCTCCTCACGAGGGCCCCGACCAGTCGTCGGAGCTTATCAATTGACATATTTTAGCTGTTGCCGTGCCCCCAGCCGCCACACCCAGTCAGCTTCTCACAGCCAAAACTCGCAATGTCGCCAACTCACCGCGACGCCTCGGGACGCCTGATCTCTATCCTACAGGATTCCAATGAGCTCGACTTTGAGCCGCACACCTCTCAGAAGACGGCGCTTCCTTCACAAGGACCGTCGTTTGGCTCCTTGCTGATTCCGCACAGCATGCGAAGTCATGCCTCATACGCCTCGGCCGCACCCTCGGCCGCACCCCACAGGGAAAGCGTGCATTCTCACCCCAGCACTCCAGACCTCATGCGGTCCGACTCGTACGACTCTCAGACGAGCAATGACCCCGCAAGCCCCATCACCCCCAACAGCACTTATCAAGAGCAGCTGTCACCCAGGAACTGGGCGCAAAACATCGTGGGGTTGGCCGGCTCAGATACCTTCCACTCGGCCTCAAAAAAAGCACAGACTGCTCCGCGCCCCGCATACCGTGGAGAAGCTCGCCCGGTCCTTCCCCCGATCTCGTCCTTCGCCAGTCTGCCCAGCCCGCGAACAGCAACGAGCCCCGGTGCGGCGTACCCATATGACGCCATGCTTCGGCACCACTCGTCGTCAAGCCTCGAAGAGCATCACTACCGCCGCAGCTTCGATGCGCGCGAGGATTACCCGGTGTCTGTGCTAGATGCCCCAGCTGAGACTTCCATGCAGAGGAATGCGGAGCAGCACAATGACTTCAAGCACCAAGCCCCATCCCCGCTATCTCTGGAGCAAGACCACGGCATGGACATTGACGAAGAGGACGAGTCGGTCGAGAGCACTTCCCCGGGCAAGAAGGGCTCCAAGGGCAAGACCTGCACCTCTCCTAAGCGCTACCCCTGCAAGTTCAGGGAGACATATAGCTGTTACAAGACCTTCACCACCTCCGGTCATGCTTCACGGCACGCAAAGATTCACACTGCCGAGAAGACGGTTCCGTGCTCCTGGCCAGGATGCAACAGGAGATTCACCCGCTCCGACAACATGAAGCAGCACCTTGAGACCCACAAGAAGGATAAGCCGAGGGCCTCGACCCGACAGACCCGCCGCCCGTCCCTCGCAGCGATCCGACGCCAGTCTTCTTCCAGCAGGAGCAGCGTCAGCCGATTCTCCCTCCCTCGCGACACACCGCCTCTGATGTCGCCGAGCATTGGCTCCACCATGATGTCTCCGACCTTGTCTGCTGAGCGCTGGGTTAGACCCGTGGCTTCGAGGACCCCGAGCAGCGGCCTTGACGCCCTCGCTATGGTCGCCGCGGATGAGAGTCGCGCCGAGCAGGAGGCTTCTTATTACCAACAGTACCAACAACAGCGGCCTCGGCAGCACTAGGAATTCCAACTCTGGCCGCAAGCCTGACTGGCTGGGATCCGCCGAGACACGCATACGGGGTCTTGGCGATCTGTTTTATTGTACATTTGATCTTCTCGAGTTCCACTTCATCTCTTCTCCCTCTTCTCGGACGGCCAGATTGGGGATACGGACATATACCCAACACAAACTCTTTTCCCTTTCGATCGGCACGGCGCAATATAGGACACGGACATAGAGACGGCTGCACGAACACGCATAGCAACCCGGCGTTCCGAAACTTGATGTTTTACTTCTTTTCTTGTTTTTTTTTCCCCTACACCAGGGCGAACTTGGAGCCCATGAGGCGACGAATGGTCCAAAACAAAAGTGGTCGCAGTTGGATGGCGCCTACAGACCGCCCGGGTACTGTGGTGGAAGTGTCCGCCCTGAGCGTGACTTTGACTCCAACATGCCTTTCTCTTTTGTGTACATATACGACGGACAGACCAGCGGTCCAGATGGTCCACGGTTGATGGTATTTATACATACGGAAATCAATGATACCACGGGAGGGGACTCTGAACGTTTTGTTGCAAAAAGCCGCACGCACACGATAGCGCGGAGTAATGCGGTTGCGACCATATTAGTGGGCGCAGGATCAAGGAGGAGAGCTTGGGGGCTGAAAATGAGTGAGAGGATGGGGAGAGACTTAGTTCAACGAGCGTTGCTTGCACAAGTTGCGCGACGCTTGGGAAACAAAGCGTGAGCATTCATCGCTTTGCTCAATGAGCCTGGTCGAGTAGCCAATACAATCAAGTCTGAAAACAAAAATGTGATCCCTGGTCGATTTTGAACCTGGAGCATGTGCTTAAGTTCCAGTTCCTAGCAGTCTGGCAACATTTACATTCAATTGTGGGTTGCCATTCAGAGACTTAACATTCCACAGTGTGCTACGTAGCCTTCAATTCATCTTTTGTTTTATGCCATAGAAGTTCAGTTGTATAATCCCAAGAGTAGATCACAGTTACCCTAGGTTTACTCATTTGCGCGCAGCCTCAGGCCTTGTTCTCGGTCTCAATGACACCCCGGCTTGCATCCAAGGCCGCTGCCGATCCTGTATCGGGTCCCACACAGGTATGTTAAAATAGTTTGCCGTCAACGTCGCCAAGACACTTACTTTACCCAGAGCGTGGTAGCTTCCGCCGCGATCTAAACCGGCTTTGAGCGACTAGCCTCGCGCAGGAGTGTTTTCTATACAGACAGGGCTTTCCACATATGCTGAACGAGTCCTGCCACAGCACCAGCTGCCGTGGTCATGGGACACAAAACGAAGACGCAGGAACTCGGCGCAACTGCCTTCTCGGGCACCTCTCGGAGTTCTCGACGACGATATAAGCTTAATTATATGTTTCAAATAGAAACGCAGCACATTCCTATACCTCGACGCGGTGTGATAACGCCATCTACGTCATTAACCCAATGTACTCCAGAACACGAGTTGGTCGACGAGATATCTCAAAACACTGTTCGAGAAGCCCAAGCTCAAAAGCCAGTCAAATTTAAGTCTTGTGAATAGGAGCATTGATGTTTCTGTGAAGTCCAACTTTCATGGCAAAATACATGTTTGTGGATAGCAAGCCCGGTGGAGATCCATTATGTTCAATCAAATCTTCATCTTGTGAAGTTCTTGGAGGCTGCTTGCCTTTTCATACATCAAATTAAGTAGAAACGAATACAAACTCGTTTCCATCTTCGGGCTTCCCTGCCTAGGCTTCTGAGACATTCTGATTCGCGGGGATTGCTCCGTTGTACTGATGAGCTTTCACTAAGACACCGTCGTCTCCCATGGCTGGCAATCTGTTTGAGGAAATGCTTTTTTTAGGATCTGATAGTCGACATTGCCAAGATATTGATGCAAATCTTTGGGGTCCTGATCTTCGTCCAATTGTCTTCACATTCCCAAATACATCACCGCCTGGACTTCTCCCCCACCACAATATCTGATCGTTCCACAAATCAATTCGTAGGGTACGCTTCCTGGTTGACAACTGTTGTCACTGTTATCCTGGAAGAGGTCTAGGACTATTTCTCGTCTCGTCCGTCTTCCAGCTCCTTCCTGTGACGAGAGGAAGCCCCTGCGATGTCGACCAAGGTTAGATAGATTGCTCCATCGTGAGCTTAGAAGCAGTTGATCAGCCCATTGTAATTTTGATCGGTGCCAGGGCCGATCAGATCTGGCCGTTCGGCCCTGGGACGAACTCCTGCCTCTGGAATCTATGCCAATCATCCTCAATACCTCTTTCAACAATTTCGGACGCTTTAAGCAAACCTGTCCTCTGTCTACACCCAACGCAAACTTTCGACCTGTTTGCAAAGGGCCCTACAACATAACCTATTGCTAGAAAGCCAAATTTAGGAGGGGAAAATAAGAGAAGACGGGAAGAAAAGTAAGGCTGGTGGGGAAAAGGGAGGGGGGCTTTGCCTGTGATTCCTCAGCAATGACGGACGCTTGTTGCAGTGGGCCTCATCAGAGCTGCCGAAAACAAATGACTGGCCATGCACCTCGCCACGACACTATCCCTTTGTAGTATTGCTCTCTGACATCTGAAACACCTAGCTCATGTATTTGTAGCAAGCCAATTTGTAATCGTGGTAACTACCTCTCCATACCAAATACTCCACTCTATCTGCATGGAGCCGTTGTCAGGAGTGTGGTCTGAATCTACATTGTCCACGCCCTTGATGGCCGCAAACCATCCTATGAATGCGTTGCTACACAATGCTTCAAACCGTCCATGTAAGCCATGTTGGAATAAATGGAGAAGCTTAATGCAAGACAAAGTCGCCGACAGCTTCTGAGTCGGGTCTTTGCCAATAATTTTGACATGTTGTGTCTAATTCCTCATAGACGGAAGGATCATGAATCCGTGGTACCCTACGCCCCATAAGCCAAGCCTGGGTATCAAACTCCTCGCCCAAATTGTGTCACCCGCTTTTCCATTCCCCAGTAGTAGTTGTTAGAAATTTCCTCCCCAAGACTCCAAGGAAAGGACACACCTAGCCCATAAGGCATGCCAGCCGTGGCATCACCAAAGATAAGTTCGAAATTTGGGATCCCTCTATGTTTTAAGATCCCGCGTCGCTGTTTCCCGGCTCCAGCACAGTTGGTATATTCGGGAGGCTCCTGGAGGACTATGTAGCTTCGAGCTCATACGTTGCCTGACCCGACCTTAGGGCAGGCATAGGGAGCTCGATGCGGTTGGGGACGAACGGCATCCCGCGCAACGCCGCGTCTGCGATGTGGCAAAAGGTCCATTGGTCAACGAAGCGGCGGTAGTCTAGAGTCTTCGGTCAGCGGCTGCGGGACCGGTCTGGCGGGGAGGTAGTTGTTCAAGCAAGTAGCTAAGGAGGCGAAGGCAAGGGAGAACAAACACTGACCACTTTCCCGTGTGAAGCGAATCCCCAGCCAACGGATATCCAGAGGCACGGTAGTTGCAGATACCTGGCCGGCGTCTGAGCCGCGTTCTGCCGATCTCTGCTTGCTCCGCCATGAAGATGGCGACGAGAGGGAGAAGCTCCTCGCGCGAACGGCATTGGGTGCGCTCCCGCGCCTGCCTATCGCTCCCAGACGACACTCCCTGTGCTTGTCGTCTCGATTGCGAAGCTCCTCTTGGAAGTCGGTAACCTGGTACTCTCGGTACCGCCGCTCGCGCCGGTTGGACGGCTTATTCGAATAGAAGGTGAGGCAGTGGTGCAAGGAGAGCCGATCTCTCCATAATTTGATTCTCTGTATTGTCGCTAGGCCTCGTACAGCCCCTGTTAATGAGTCTGTTCTGCCGTGTGTGTCCGAGAAGACGACATCAACGTCGAAATAGTCGACAAAGTCCTGTCTTCGTAGGTCGCCTTGAAACCGCATCGAGCCCTCGATCGAGGTGAATTCGTACCTCACTTCGACGACCTCATCATGGACCACCGTGCCATCGGCCTTGGTGTATCTTATCCTGTATGGCTCTCGGAATGTGACAAATAGCTCCATCTCCTCCGGATTGGAGTAGGGCCGGTGCTGGGCATGTAACGTGACAGGTTGCGCCTGTGCTGGGAGGCCCAATGGAACTGCTACAGAGTCAGCTCATGTTCACTAGGTACGGGCCCTCGATCCGAACGCACGGAATTGTTCCAAGATCTCGCCTTGGTAGCTGCTCTGCCAAACCACCCGGCGAGTTTCCCCTTCTATTACCTCCCATGGTCCAAGGTACACAGTGCGCTCGTGCGGCGTGCGCTCGAAAAGAGTAATCGTAGCCTGGTAGCCCGGGGGCCCAAGGTCCAAGGGACGCAGTGATGTGGCCGGAAATGACGGCTCGTAGGTCACGGCTGAGACGGAGGAGCTCGTCGGAGTCTGGGTGAGATGTGAATGTGTTCGACTGGGGGACGGGACGGCCAAAGATGAGGAGACGTAGGACGAGGATGAGGACCCGGATTGCAACGATCGACTGTAGGAGGCCATGGCTGGGAGTATCAGTCCCCAGGCGTCTTGAAGCCCAGCTGCCTCTGAGCTTCGCCAATAGCAAGATTAAGGTAAGGTGCGATCCGTGACGTAGGGCATGCTATCGATTCCATGAAATCACAGCAGCAGCATGGCCCGAGACGACATTCGAGATCCCAGGAATGCTTGCAGCCGCGATGCCGGTTTGGGGAGTGTGGTCCTTCACGGCACGAGGCGGTAGATATATGGGAATTGCGTCTGGTCAGACGGCAGGCAGGTGACCGGGAGGACTTGGCAGACCGGGAGGCTTCCGTCGAGCAAAACAATACTGGCGGATAGACGTGAAGGAGCGACGACAAAGCCGTGCCAATGAGTTACAGTCCGTAGGGGACGTTGGCCGGGCGAGCGAACGCTTGACCAGGGAGAGGCAGCCGTTGAAGACCCCAGATCACCTGAACGGGTCGAAGCAGCGATTAAGTTTGGGACAAGAAAAGCATCTCTGTCATGGCCGAGCTCAAGGGTCAACGGTTCGTGTTGTTTGATTCGTTTCAGGGCGGGCCCATCGCCGCTGCAGGCGCAGATGAGGTCGAGATCATCAAGCTGGGTATCTTGTGGGAGAAAGAATGATTTGCATTGCTGTTTGCTGCTTGCACCTTGTTCTTCTCTTCTCCCTGCTCCGAGTCTCTTCTGGCTCCCTACTGGCCGTAGCATCGTCCGTCCGGGCTGGGGCAGGGTGGTGATGTTGCCGAGCGTGCTCCGCGCAGGGCATGCAGGCTGGCAAGGACAGTAGAGTTCAAGGAGAGCGGGGGCATTGCGGGACGCCATTGGTGTTGCCCCAGGGGTCGAGATGGGCTCAGCTCAGGGGCCCCCGACACGGCTGTGGGACTCGGAGTATGGCGGGATGCAGCAAATAGAGCCCGGCACACGAGCACATGCCAGAATCCGACGACGGGATTGCACCGTTGCAGGGCGGGCGGGCTAAGCCGTTCCGGGCGGGCTGCATGCTATGGCATCACTGGGCGCAGCGTCGAGCTTCCTCGCAGCTTCTTCATGGTTGCTCCCCCCGGCCATCCGATGGCTGCTGGTGTGTCTGAGAAGCGTTCGTGGCCCCGAGGGTTGGGCCCCTGAGGGCGTAGGGTGCTTCGCTGGGGGTGCATGGCCAATTGGTCCGGCAGCGAGGACGGGAACCGGAACGACGCAGGCACGAGACATTGAGACATTGAGCGGTCTTAATATAGAGTGTTGATGAAACAACCCCAATACCGCTGGCACGACCCCCCAAGCACACCCAAGAAGTGACATTGCAGAGCTGTCATGTACCAGTGATGCGCCGTGGTTTGGGCCAAGTTGTGTGACACCCCAGAACCAGGCTGCTGGGTACCTAGCACACACGAAACATCAGGCTGCCAAGCCTGGAGCCGTGCTGCGTGGAGAGGCGGGAAAGTTTTGGGGGGGGGGGATTGATGATGCAGGTGGTGCGGATGCAAAACTTCAGAAACACATCGCCAACGTCTGATGTTGGTCTGGTCCGGTGTTTGTTTGCCCGCCTCTATTTTACCCTCAACAACAGGCGGAAGAGAAGCAGCCGAAAAGCCCCAAGACCGGGGCTCACCCGGGTGGGATGAGCCTCTATAATTATCATCATTGTCGTCGTGATGGAGAAACAGGAGTTTTCTCCGCGATTCGGTGCGCTGCCCCGGAATTTGTGTTCTGTGACAGCTCGGCTGGGACCGATTCGATGAGGTAGTTCGTCCATGGATCGACGACCCAGTTGGCAAGTACCTACACCACAGTACAGTGGATACCATGTACCATGCGCTGCACACTAGACTAGTCTGCTAGTCTGCCAGCCTGCCTGCCTGCCTGCATGCATGCATGCATGTCGAGTGATGATCGAGCTGTGCCATCGACGCTGGACGACTCCTTGTCTGTCACACCTGCCCACGTGGGGCGACGATGTACTCATGCTGGGGGCAGCATGCTGGGTGATAAAGAAAAGAGAAGTAAAAAGCAAGTTTGCTTTTGGGAGGTGTGTCCAGCTTGTCCTGGGGTGTGTGTTTTTGTGTTTGCGTGATAAACGCCACAGGCCAGGAGGAGGCGACTGCGTGATGTCGACCGTGGATATGATAGGCAGGTGCAACGGGCCATGTCTGTGTCCGCCAAGATGGACCGGGTCAAAGGACTGTCTGCTCTCCTGCCAGGCTATTGTTTTATCGGGCTGTAGTGCAAAGCTGGTGTGCAACCCTGCGCTGTCGTCTTGGGGCGTAAGTCTTTTGCCGTTAACATGCAGCGACTGGCTGATGTCGGTTGAATTAAACTTCCTCGCTCGGATTTACACGTTTCGATGAGGCCCGACCCCCCGTCCAAAAACTCACACCTGCTCTGCCACTGCCTGTTCTATTGATCGCCCTGATCGTCCGTTTGACAGGTTCTTGATCCAGATCCAGATCCAGGTCCATGTCCATGTCCATGTCCATGTCCGTATCCATACCTCAACAAAACCCACACTCACAGCTACTGCTACATCCAGCTCCAGCTCCAGCTCCAGCTCCAGCTCCAGCTCCAGCATCCATCCAATCGGCACTCGTGGCATGCCTTGAACCGGCCCCGGCCTTGCAGCCTCGCAGCTCTCATACATGATCCTTCACGCCCACTCGCTGGGGAGCTGAAGCCGAACACCGATACTGTCATTATCCAAACATCACATACTCTTGCTGCTACGTCTCTTCCAGTAGCTCACGACAGACTGTGTGTCACAACTATTCCTCTCAGAGCCTCTGTTCCCGTCTATCTCACACAATGTCCACTTGAATATACGCGATAGATGTCTCCAGCATCAGTTGTAATCTCATATCATAATCGCGCAAACCCTCTTTGTTGTTGACATGTCAGACACGACCAAACTTCAATAAAATGCCACGTAACATGTACCCAGATGATGCGGAAAAGAAGAACCGTGGGTTCCTGGGATTCGACAGCTCCGCCCTGCCCCAGAGGGATCTCCAGGTGAGCCTCTTCTGTGCAGACACAGCCTCGTGCGTGGCAGTGTAAACATGTCAAGTGACCAACACACGCTCTCAGGACCGCCAGCAATTACGCTACGAGCTGGATCTGAATTCTTGGAACCTCAGGATTTGGGGTGTTGCTGCTTCCGGTTTTCTCACTGATTCGTAAGTCTAACTCGGCCACTTCTGCATCTACAACGCCATCCTTTTGTACACAGCAAACTCTGGCGGCTGACAACATCCTATAGGTACAACCTATTCGCGAGCAACGTTATCCTGACCTCAATCACATTCGTCTACTTTCCCGACCAAAGATGGCCTGGCCTCGTCATAAACCTCTTCACCCTCTTCGGCTCGGTCTGTGGCCAGACACTTTTTGGGTACCTGGCTGATCGCTACGGGCGAACCAGACTGTACGGCATAGAGCTTGTACTTGTCATCGTCTCAACCATAGGGGTCGCCACGAGTAGTTATGGCTATGGCACCTTGTCGTTCCTAGCATTGTTCTGCTGGGTCAGTCGTCTTTGCCAGAATATGTCCCGACTGACTATACACTAACAACTAATCCAAACAGTGGCGCTTTGTTATGGGCGTTGGAATCGGCGCAGAATACCCCCTCAGTGCTGTCATCACGTCAGAATGGTCTAGCACTTCGTCCCGGGCCACCATGATCTCCTCCGTCTTCATGATGCAGCCAGTCGGTCAGGCACTGGCCCAGCTCGTCGGCCTGTGGGTGGTCATAGGGCAGAACAACAAGTACGACCTCCAAGGTATGCAGTGTGGCATCAATG
This sequence comes from Diaporthe citriasiana, assembly GCA_014872975.1. Classification (NCBI taxonomy): domain Eukaryota; kingdom Fungi; phylum Ascomycota; class Sordariomycetes; order Diaporthales; family Diaporthaceae; genus Diaporthe; species Diaporthe citriasiana. The sequence continues at coordinate 108,177 of JADAZS010000058.1, forward strand.
ACTTGTACGAGCACGAGTGTAAGCAGATCATCGATGGAATCTGGAGGATCGTCATCGGCTCCGGCTGCGTCCCGGCCCTCCTAGCCATCATCTTCAGATTCTTCCTATACGACTGCGGCCTCTACAGCTTGGAGGTCAAGGCAAAACCAGGGACTGCCTTCCGCGATACGCAGAGGGTATACGGCGCACCACCTCCTGCTACGAGCCTTGACAGCCCCTACTCTCCCGGTGGCTACCAAGCCCAGCCCTTCCAACTCATGCCAATCCAGTTTTCCCGCGAGGATTTATACAACTACTTCATCGCCGATGGGAACTGGTACTATTTACTAGGAACCAGTGCAACATGGTTCTTCTTGGATGGTGAGTGGTTATCTCGAACGTACATTGTCCCGGAACCTATCCCCGCGGAGTCAACAAACATGCGTGGGGATGCGCGGCATTACTTCCGAACTTCTTCGCCATTGAGCGCCCAAGAGCCAGACTCGTCAGACAATGCTAACCTAGACCGCACAGTCAGCTTCTACGGCTTTTCTCTCGACAAAGGCAGTACACTCGCAGACCTTTGGGCAACAAGTCTCAAGCCTGCCGTTACACCTGATCTGTCTTGCTGGAACTCCACCCTTGACGGTGGGAATTCCACGATACCCCTATGGATTGAGCACGGAATACCGGCATGGCAGACAGACTATGCTCATCCGTGCTCGACAATTTACGATACACTGCTGGAACAGGCCAAGCAGTACCTCCTCACCGTGTCTATTGCATCAATCGCCGGCACTGCATGCTATACCTTCGCAGCAAATCGGCTGCACCGCAGGCGATTTCTGACCCTGTCGTTCTTGCTGCTGATGGTCCTATTCCTTATTACTGGAGGCGTTGTAAGTAGTCCTCGACCACGCAATTACTTTCCTGCCCCGTGCCAAAAGGCTCAGTTTCTTTGGCGAAGAAGTCTTCGGCCAGCCTCAAGTGCATCATGCACTCCAAACAGTAGACAAAACCCGCCTGTCGATCGGCCGCAATGGGCTTGGACATGGCTAATTTGAGGCATGACAGTATTTCGGAGTCGCTCACACGTCGGCCGCCCCATTGACAGTCGTCTGCGTCGCGATCTGCCACTTCTTCTTCAACTTCGGTAAGCAGTCTCACTGTCACTGAACGACGCCATATAAACTATGAAAGCCCGTCCGCTAACACAGAGCCACAGGCGCAAACACCCTGACATTCATAATACCCGCAGAGATCTTCCCAACCTCCTACCGGTGCACCTGCCACGGTATCTCCGCGGCAGCAGGCAAGATCGGCAGTATGGCAGCCGTTCTGGTCGTCTACGGCATAAATGCGGGCTACAACTCGTCCACGCGACAGGGACTTATCTTCCTGCTCTTCTCCCTCTTTATGGCCATGGGAGCTGTCTGCTCCTGGGCCTACCTGCCCGACATCCAGCGGCGCGCTCTCAACCGCGAGACCGGCAAGCCCCTCGGGCTTGTTAACAAGAACCTTGAGGAACTCGGCGAAGGCCGCGAGCGTGCCAGGAGGAACGGCGAGGTTGTCACCATCCGTGAGAAGCTGCACGAGCTAAAGAGGCGGAGGCGGGGTGTGGGATTCTCACTAGGCTCGGGCTCGGGAGAGCAAGAGGCTCGTGGGCAGGATATCGGGATGAGGTGAATGAAACTAGTTAGAAGAGGCAATGTGCCTGGCAGCTATATATATGGAAATTCGCATAGACATTCTCAAAAGCACTCGCCAACCGAAGCCCTGAAATTAGAAAAGATGGCTCATTGGAACCAATGCATTTCAAGGTAAGCCCCAGCAAGTTAAAGAGCTTCTACTAAAGGCCACAGAGCGCGCTTCTGTTGCCAAAATGCCTACCTACATTTTACTGCAAGAAGATTTGCCGCTTCAGCGAGAAAAACGTCTGTGATGAATCCACAAAAGTTCAACGCCTGGTCTATCATGCAAATGCCAATTCGAATCTTTTTGGCTCATATACACATTGGTCGGCCTCATCTCGCCGTTCCAGCATCGCTCTCCCCACTAACACTCGCACTCGCATCTGACAATTCACCGCCTGGGCTTCCACCATTGCCGCTCCCAATACTACCTGTTTTGCTTGACTCCCCAGACCCGGAGCCCGAACCGTTGAGTATCCTCCTCTGGGGGACCTCGAGCCGCGCGACAAGTGACCCGCCGATACCCTCCTCCCCCTCTCTATTCCCGGTCGCGATCCTGACATTGGCCATCTCCAGCGCCTCGCGGAGCGTATCGCCCGTCTCGTCAAGCGCTGCCAAGAACCTGGCCAATTCCTTGCACAACTCCCAGTCCTCCTCCCTCATCGCCCTGCTTAGCAGCCTGACGCTCTGCTCCGACGCAGATGACAGCTCGTCAAATGTGTGTAGTATGAGTAGATAGCCGCCAGCAGTCTTTAGGCTTCCGCGCTGGAGGCTCTCCTCGAAGAGCTCCTGCGGCGGGGGCAGGTATGCGAACAAAGTGCGCCAGGATCGTACTTCGGTTTTGCGGGTGCATTGAACTACGATGTCCAGGTACTCTTTGAAAGACGAAAGCAGCGATAGAACGCGAGGAAGAATTGCGCTCTCGGGAGGCGGCGAGGGCGACATGTCCACCTCTTCGTCGAGGACGTGGTGGAGAAGGACCTCGAGCGCGTGCGCAAAGTACTCGAGATGTTGATATTGTTGAGCAAGATATAGGGCTGCTAGTGACTTCCCGGCGATGAGGTGGTAGCGTAGGATTTCAGGAAGGAATAGGTTTGTCTGGATCGAGGTCAGAAGCGTGTGAGGTGAGTCTCTGAGCGGAACTTACCCGTATTGAGAAGCGGAAGAATGAAAAATTAATATCCCTCCTCTGGACAAGATCTGGCTCAACACCGAGGATGATAGCTTTCTCTAGCAGGACGGAGAGTGGGTAAAAGTCAATGCTTATGGCGACAGGGGGAGGGAGCTCGCGGTTGTTGTCGCTTGAGATTGCGTTCAAGACCTTTTGCATATCTGACCAGGCCTTCAGGTCTCCACCGTCGAACATCCACAGAGAATTAAACAAGTCCTCATTCTCAGCTTCTGCCGGGATATTAGTGCGAGGGGGCCCGATCGGACTCAGGAACGGCTGGTCTTTCATGGAGACGTAATACTCGACGTTCTGCGCAATAACCCGCATGTCGTATTTGAGTTGACCTTCGTCATTTAGTGAAGGTCGCAGCAATACAAGCTTGCCATCCACTAGGAACAGCACTGATGCAACAGCAACATCCTGTGAAGGGTCGCCTTCGACGAGTTGGTTTTCTGGTAATACCCAGCTCAGGCCCCTTACTCTGGCAGGAGACCTGACAATGCCGTGAAAGGCAATCTGGCCGACTTGCACAAGCCGGACAGAGCTGCCGAATGGGGCAAATATGAAATGGTAGAGAAGATTGTCGTAGGTATAGACCAGAAGCGAGTCTTCTCCCGAAGGCGTGAGAAGGACGACCGGTGCGGGCATGGAATGCACGTAGACGATAGACGCATTGTCCAGATCCTTCTCTCGCGAGAAGAGTCGTAGCTCGTAGGACTTTTGGACCTCTACGGCGGCCACCAGGACGTTCTGGTACCAGCACATACCGCCTCTGACTTGGAACTCGTTCTCCATGTCTGTGTTGGAGAACGTCTTCCACCGCCCGCTGTTGACGCTGTAGTGAGCAAGGCCACGACGGCCAGCAACAGCCAGATAACGGCCATCCGAAGAAATGACCGTGCAGCGGATGGGCCACTGGTTCAACAAATAGTTTGCGGGTATCCTTGCCGTATGCCAGAGGAAGGGCTCTGCTGAGATGGTGCTCATATCTGGTAGATCATATCCCCTGTAGATCATGACGCTTGAGGTGGTCTGTAGGACCGTCCGGAAAATATTCGAGGAGCTGTAGCATCCCGTGACGGCGCTTCTCGCCATCTCCAGCAGCCATAGAGCCTCGTGTTGCAGTCCGACCAGGAGCATCTCTGAGCCACCCCCGAGCCATGAAGCGTCCTTGATGCCTGAGATCCAGTGCTCGTCGTGCCTAGACACGAGATTCTGATCGACGCCAAAACTGCTGCTCAATGGCTTCCCGTACACACTCCACGTCGCCCACCCCTTCTCGTAGCCTGCAAACAGACAGTACCCGTCGGGAGAATAGCTCAACGTGGTTAATGAGCCTGAGTGAGATTCCGATACAGAAAGCCTGTGGATGTGAGACGAAGGAACATTGCCAGAATAATCCCTGACTGTGTAAACGCGAATGGCGCCGTCTTCGCAACCGAGTGCTATAAGGGAGAACCGGGCGTTTATAACGGCGTGTGTCCCACGGTCGTCTTTCCCTTGCGGGGTGTGAAAGCAATGCCCTTTGAACAGCTTTTTCAGGTCCATATCGCCGGTTTCTGGGTTGGGCTGGCCCTTTGGCGTCCGCTGGACGGCGTAAGCCTTACCATCGCTTGTGATCCAAGTAGACAGGTTCATCGACCTATCATTCGTCATCTCAATCACAGTCACTTTCTTGCCTAGCCAGGCCATTTTGCTCAGGAGCTCGGTGCTCGTCTGGCTGCCCGAACTGTCCGGACTCCAACGTATGCATTGTACCGCCGCTGGCTTTTGCGTGGCCACGACAACTTCGTCATCGAGCGCAAGGGCACTCACTATGCCAGCGTCCACCTTGATTACCATGCGGAACCGCACACTGATATCGCGAACGCCCTGGCCCTCCCCGGGGCCCCAGAGTATCTGGTCAGGAGCAGTGTGCCCCGGGCCACCCCAGTGGCTTTGCCGCCGTCGCTGAACATTGGTATGACTGGTAAAATAGGGCTTATAGACTCGCGACTCGGGGTCGGTGGCTAGCGAATAGGTAATGAGGAAGCCCCGGCTTGTGCGCACAACGAATATGGCCGAATCGGGCCTGAGCAGGAGGTCGAGGTTGGTTCCGTAGGATTCGAGGGAAGCTTCGGATCGCACAATGACAGCAAGTATGACGGTGGGCTAGACAAATCGTGAGCTCTACTTGTGGGTGCCCGAGGGCTGAGGAAGGGTATGGCATCGCACCTTGGCCTGCCATATGGTCATGGAGGTCGCAGTGATGACGGCGAACAAGTGACCAGGGCGTGCAACCCGCAGTGCCAGAATAGGCTCCTTGAACGGTATTGTGGCAGGAACAGGGGCTGGGTCATTGCTGGTGGAGGCTTCTGAGGCGGAATCGAGCGAATCGTGCTCTACCGAGTTGATTCCAGGTGTCTGGGGCGTTATTGGGGTGACGGGGGTGGGTGGGACAATGTCATAGCTCGAGGCGGATGCCGAGTCAGAGGTCAGGAGGGAAGCCTTGTCAGCCTTGTCTGTTGTGGCATCCTCAGAAGCAGCGGGAGGCGATTGGAGGCCATCATGGGAGACGATGAGGTTGAAGTTGGCAGTCTGGGTGCTGCTGGTGGCATAAACTCGAGGTGTGCCAACGGGCCAGTACATGGCTGGCTGGTGGGAGCCAAGAGACTGGATGTGTCTTCATTCGTGCCAGTCCAATGGCTGCTGTATAGGGTGTACGAGTGATGGAAATCCACTGCTAGCAGTTAGCTCATCATGATTGGTCTCTGTGTGTGTCCTGGCAAGTCTAAATTCAAGAGTGCAGAGAGGTTGACATTGACATGTGGTGAGTCGGTAGAAAGTGGCACCTGCTCAAGCAAGGCTACCTCTTGTTCGCAACGGGACCTACGTACCTAGGTAGGTTGGGATCAGCCTAGCGGAGCTGATAGCCCTGTTTCCCGCCTGCAGCGCCTTCGGGACAGTGGGCCAATGGGAATCCCCTAAACGTCCTGAGCCTCTAAAGCTTGCTCCAGGCTTGGCACTAGGCAAAGAGCATTATTGAGCAAGAGACATGGTGTACACAGTACAGAGGAGAGTCCGCATATTAATTTCTGGCATATCTTGGTAGCTTTTACTCAGTTTGAGGCTTTCGTATCCCTGGACTGTGTGATATGCCTGTGGAGGTCCAAGTCACCTTTGTACGTACACTCTTTCAGACTTCCATGACACAAGCCGTATGTGAGGACTCGGTTCCTGCATCACCTCTCCCTTCTCTCTCCCCCTCGCTCTTCAATGCAGAGCTGGTTTATCTTCATAGTCTTGCAACCACAAAGGGAGCACATCAAGGGCTTGTTGAAGCTTTTATAACCTGAAACTTGCTGACAGTTGGGGGGCATAACCAAAGGTCAAGCTGCTTTTTTTGGTGTGTCAAGCCATCCTAGGATTTCAAACCAGACCCTTAGAACTGCACATGCTGGGGACGAGTCCCAGACACGCCCCACAACCAAATCATCACCCTTTGTCTTGGTATCTTCCTAACACCGCTTGCAGCTGAGATGGCACCACTGAAGCCTCGAAGCAGTGTCTTCAAGCAAAACTTTGCAGCCCACTTCAGCCAACAGAGAGCCCAAGCATATTCCGACACGACATCCTCAAGAGGGGCTTCATCACACAAGTATGTCTCCTGCCAGTCTATGTCTACAATGATCCTTGCTATCGCCAGAAGCCCCAATTGTTTACCAGTTCAAGGAATTCATGTGGCCTTGTAGCATACTTACTAATTGTCGTCAGCATCCGTTCCATTGCATGGAATCCTCAGGGCAGCCTGATTGCCACCGGTGCTGCCGACAAGACGCTACGAGTCTGTGAGTAGATCAACCTCACCCTTGATGGTCTACAGATTCGGGGGCTCACTACTGTCCTAGGGAACCCAGAGAAGCCCAACGTTCGCTTCTCCACCGAGCTGAAGGGCCACGCAGCCCCGATCGAAAAGGTCGCCTTCAACCCCGTCAAGGACGCCGAGCTCTGCTCCGTCAGCAACGACGGCGTCGTCAAGTTCTGGGATGTCCGCACCAAAGCCTGCGTCAACGAGGTGAAGGGCCTCGGCGAAGCCTTCACCTTGGCATGGCATCCTGACGGCGAGTCCCTGATAGTCGGCAACAAGGTGAGAGACGCCCCCCTCGTGCGCGCGCGCCCGCGTCTCAGCCGCTGACCAACCGGGACCGCCAGAGCGACAAGATCCACATCCTGTCCCCGACGCAGTCCGCGCCCCTGGCCTCGCACCAGCAGCCGGTCCAGACCAACCAGATTTCATTCTGCTGGGGCGGCAAGAAGGTCTTCGTGTCGACGGGCGAGGGCAAGGTGCGCGTCCTGTCCTACCCGGACCTCCAGCCCCTCATGCACTACAACTACGACCGGTCAAAGATCGATGGCCCCGGCGCCACCAACGAGTACATGATGAAGGGCCACACCTCGTCCTGTCTGTCGGTTGAGCTGAGCCCCAACGCGCGCTACCTCGCCTCTGGCGGCACCGACTCCATGATATGCCTGTGGGACACGCAGGATTGGATCTGCCAGCGATCATTCACCGACATGGTTGGCCCTGTCAAGAGTCTAAGTGAGTCGTCCCTGATCCCACCCTGTGACCATTTCACATCATGTTGTGATTTGGAAGCGGGTGAGTGGTGCTGACACCTTTCCCCCACGCAGGCTTTACCTGGGACGGTTACTACGTGGTCGGTGGCAGCGACGAGGGCACCGGCATTGAGTGTTATCACTGCGAGTCCGGCGAGCGCGTCCACACCTTCAAGACCGCCAGCCCTTCTCCCGTCGTCTCTTGGGCCCCGACCCGATACCACCTTGCGTACAGCGATCTGGGCCAGCTCCGCATCATTGCAGCGGATGTGCCAGATAGGAAGTGACAGGATGATGGTCACAGTGCAGTGAAAAATTGAGTCGTGTTGCACGGCTACTACAAAACAGAACACGGGTGTATAGTTCCGGCCTGAAGATACCCTTGTAAACAACAAGTCACGAACATTTGCCCAGACGTTCTTTTTCTTCAAGTCAGCTTGATTCTTCAGATTTTGTGGCACACATGACTCTTCAGAGATCTGTCAAATGTGGCTCTTCTGAAGGCACTCCTGCTACAGCTAAATTCTCATAACGCCCCCAAACGCTGTTCCATATCCGATGCTTGGTATCTGTACCCCTTGAACGCCTGACCAAATGCTTTTATGCTGCTCATGTACCCCCTCTACCCCGAGACCATGAAACGCCTCGAATCGCCTATTGTCCGCCACTGCCCTCATCCGTCTCTGTGTCCTCCTCAAACGTCTCATCTCCCTCCAGGAGCTCCTCATCATCGCTCTCATCTTCTTCTCCATCGAGACCCGGAAAGGGGTCGTAAGGTATGTAGTCGCCGTCGACCCAATGCCTGCTTTCGGGAAGCTGATACGGGTCGAACGGAAAGTATGGCGTGAGCTGCAGCCAGCTCTCGTCATATGGGTTTTGACTCGCCGTCTCTCGCAAGGCCTCCACGCTTGAAGAGACGTACGAAGAGAGATAGATCCGCCGATTGGCGTCAATCTTATCGTGGACATACATGAAGCCCAGGTGACCCGCAAGCTTGGCGAACTCTTGCACAATTGTAGGGTGACAGACCCGGAGAGGGTTGAACCCGGACCAGATGTTCGCGCGGAGGAGTGGGCGCAGCTCTTCCATCCACTCGAGATCTTGACCCATATATGATGCGGGATCTTCCGGGTCGACCAGGTCGGGCTTGTCGATCACCAGATCGCGCCATCGGAAGCAGAATATGTAGAGGAGGCCCTGGAAGAGAGCGTAGTAAGGGGTGAACCTCCTCAGGTCTGGACGTGCAGTCGCTTGGTGTCTGTACCGGTACGAGTCGACGTGCTTAATGAGCACTGTGCATATTGTTCGCACAGACTCGGCAGGAACCTTCTTTCCACGAGCCGCGAAACTGGCAAGATAGGCTGCAGCATTTTGCCTAATGACCATTGAGTTCTGGTTGCCGAATGCGATGTCGAGCAGGACTCCAGCGAACCGGTCGGTGAGATCCTCGGAAAGCTGGCTGAAGTGGAATATGAGGAACTGCGTGTGCCGACTCGAGTATGTGGGAAGGATGATGTTGACAAATTCTGTAAGCATGTTCTCGAAGACATCCCTCGCACCGTCAGAGTCGGGGTCGGCGAAGATTGGCTCATAGAGCCCGAAAAGTCTGTTCATGATGAAATCCATCTTCTGGATGTGTTGCGCTGCTTTGAGGATCTTTCCGCTGAGCTCATGACGGTCATCACTCTCGTCACTGGCAACGCTCTCCACATCACTCATGTCGTCATCGTCGGGTTCGTCTGCCTTGGTGTCTTGTAGCTGCTGGATTACGCCCGCAGCGACGTCATCGTCGACCTCGTCCAGATCAACTTGGATCTGCACATCAATCTAGGGCACTGTAAGCGAGAAGCTCGGAAGGGAAAGGGAAGAGGGCATTGCTCACTTTAACGAGTCGATCCGTGATCAGTTCCATGATCTCAGGGCCCATGTCCGGTGCGTATTCCCGTAGACGCAGCAGGTTCTGGACAAATGCCATGTGAATGCTCTTCGACTCGTCGGAGAATGGAAACTCTTTGTTGACCAGAGAGAGAAGCACACGCCTTGCGGCAGGAAACAGCTGCAATACGTGGGCGAGAGCGCGATGGAGGCGTCGTCTCATGACCTCGCAGCCGACGTCAGGGAAATACCCTGCCCTCCACTCGAAATCCCTGAAATACCGAAATCTTTCCACGAGCATGCCAAGAACACTGCTAAGATAGATGGACTGGCCGGTTACCAGGTTGGCCAGGAAGTCGATATAGGCGTCCACGAAGTCGTCAGGCCGGCCGAGCCATGGTACGCTGAGGACCTCGTGCACGAGACCTGAGCAGGATCTCCCGAGCTGAGGTGCGCACACCTTGAGGGCCTTGACGTAGTGTATAAGGTCGGCGGGGTCAACTTCGTCCTCCACCTGACTCGAAGTTGGAGTCTGTCTTCGGCGTCGGTCGTTCTCGAAGATGCCCTTCAGGGTGTCGTAACCTTCCTGATCGCCCATGCTGTTCTCTTTGAGAGCCTTGACCACTGCCTGCTTGATCTCTTCGGCCTTTTCCTTGGACTCAGCCGGCGTTGCTGGTGCAATGTTCTGCACGGTGTTGGAGTTCATGTCGAAAGCGACGGTCTTGCGACGCTTGGTTGGACTCTGCGGCTCGGCGTCTTGGTCGTCTCTGTCTTCTCTCATCCGACGGCCCAGGGTTGTCAAACTTGTGCGCAGGATGCTCTTCAAGGCAGAGCTCTTGGCGGATGGCGATGACCGCCGCTCTGCTCTTATGGGTGTGTGAGTGGCCATGAGGAGAGGGCCAGGTTCGCAGTTGGTGAACGCTGACGTCGAGGTCGTTGAGGATGCCTGGTGGATCTGGGGCTCGGGATTTAGGCGTCGAGCGAGGCGGAGTCTAGGGATTCTGAAGAGAGCAGATGGAACATGTTAAGGTCTCTCCAAGGAAGAGAATTAGCTGCCTAGGGATTGTTCTCGTTAAAGCTGCAGCGTTTGAATGGCACCAAAGTTGGCCGCAGGATTATCTTGTAAGGCACGAAGGGTTGAAATTGATGGTTTTTCCCCTGCAAGGAAATTTAGCACACGAGGGAGTGGAGGCGAAACCCCCCCCCCCAAACTCCGCTCCAGTCCCGCCGCAGACCCTTCTGACTGATATGGCCCGTGCGTCCTCTTACATTTCGCGAGCGCGTTGATGCTGCTTGAGACAAAACTCAAAGTCGAGGGCTCAGCACGCGTTCTGCCCTTCATCGCTTCTACACGTGTATGATAGAAAGTTCAGACTAATTTGCCTGTGCGAATCAACCATTGCTTGTAGAGCCTGACACAGCGCAACACAGCTGGATGGAAGGTTTCAAAGACATACCAAGAACAGGCACTCGCGATACGTCAGGTGCAACGGAGAAAATTGTGGCTGGCCGACATATGTCATGTCGCCGCGGCAAAATGGATACCATGGCATGGCATGGCACCAACCAGCTGCTGGCTCCTTGTCAACTCATTTTGAGCAATTCTCTTTTCTATCTTGTCTTCGTGCGCCTGATAATGTGCAGACTTATACACTATGATCAGGGTTCGGCTCTTGCCTCTAGCATTTAGGACCTCCCTTGTTGCACCGCTATACAGGGTGAGGATCTGAGCAGTGGCCGCGCCAGCCCTCCTGCCCTCACGCTTTTTGGTTGCGTGATTGGGAGCAACTCGCGTGCCCATACTACAGTACTTACATTTCCAAGGGTCGTGACGACGCGAACATCCCTGCTACGGCCCGTCCTTCACGGGCTGAGCACGACCGGATGAGCCACAGAGCATCAAGTTTCTCCCTGGTCATGGAAAAAGGAAAGACACCCAGAAGTCCTCGTGAGCAGTCTCAAATCTTATCGCCGCCCGTGCTCATGTTTAAGCCGAAAGCATCCATCCACCTATGAGGTCGAGAGCTGATTGTGGTGGTGTCTGCAGGTCGCTGGGGCAATCCCTTCTGACGCTCGTGTTGTGAGAATCGACAGGCAACAGAGGCCTCGAGAGAGAGCAAGGCAGCGAGCTGTATAATACTGGGTCGGCCATCCCTCCACCAGGGCCAAGCGCAGGTCCTCTCAGGTGCCACGCAAACGATGCGGCTGTGGGGTGACGATCGGCCTCGTCAGGCTCCGTTGATTCGCAGGGGAGCCGACTGCCGGGTGGCGCTGCAGGCCTCAGAGCGAGCTAGTCATCTACGTCCGACAGCCAACATCCATGCCAGGAACTTCGGACTGGGGAGAAACAAGCCTTGCAAGCCTCAGCTGCGGATCCATTTTCACGAGTTTCGACCTTCTTGCTGCGCTGCAATCGTTGTCCTCCGCCCGGGAGAATCAGACAAACACGGTGACGTCTAAATATGGAGCTGCGCAAGGTTCTGCTCGCCGATCAGAATGTGCACTGCGCCGATTGCTGTGTCGTATGTTTATTATATCTGCTGTGTTCCCAACCCAGCCTCCCGTATAATGGCGACGCTCGAGTGAGTTCGCCCGACCTGCTTTCCTTTCGCCGTAAGTACCAAGTTCGGTCCATCTCTTCTGATCTCATCCTATTCTGTCTTGTCTTTGGACTTGTAGCAGCGGCACTATGGCTGCTCCATCGGGCCCTCTCTGGTTGGACGTGAACGATTCGCCCTACAGCAACAATGGCAATGCTGTTGCCAGTGTTTTCTTCCTCGCCATCATTGCGGCGAGTCTCACATGCTGCCTTGCTGTATCATGGAAAACGCAGCGCTTCATCCCATTTAGCCTCGTCCTCGGCATCACCTCCATACTCGAAATAATAGCCTACGCATTGCGGTTACAAGATTGGTACATCGTCAGTTACACTACCAACTTCGGGCTGTCGGTTATCGCACCAGTGTTTCTCACCATTGGGTAATTCCATCCCCACAATACCACTGTCTCACTATGTCGGGCTGACAGTATCAAACAGAATACACCTTTGCACTGCTCAGGTCCTCCACGTCCTCGGAACGGAACATGCGGTCTTGTCTCCCAATGCCCACATGCGAGTCTTTATTTGGTCAGACCTCCTCGCCGGTCTGCTCCAAGCCGTCGGGCTCGGCCTGACATTCTCACCCGCCAAGCAGGCCGGCCCCTGGGGTATCCTCTTGCCGAAGCAGGCCGGTCCGGGACAGGACGTCATGTACGCCGGTCTTCTTCTACAGACCCTGTCGCTGGCTGCGGCGCTCAGCTTTCTCGTTATCGCGTATGTCAAGGCCGGGAGAGCAGACCGAAAATACGGATACACGACTTTCCACAGGGACGGAGCTGGATACGTCCCTCTCACCCCTCGCTTCAAGACTTTCCTCGTCGTTTTGCCGCTCGCTGGGGTGTGCGTCCTCGTGAGGTGCGCATATCGGTCAGCGGCAGCGTGGGGCGGAATTGGGAGCCCGATCGCGAGGGACCAGATCCTGTGGCTGGTGGCCGAGGGCGTCATGCTGACCGAGGCAATTGCAACGCTTGCGGCATTTCACCCCGCGATATGGCTCGACGACGGCATCAGCGGCAGGGTGCATGGAGACGGCACTGAGCAGGACGGGGCTAGAGCATCTAAGCTGGGTAAGCGGCTAACAGTCGGCACCTTCGCGACCGGCATGACCGACTTGGAGCACGGGAATGTGAGGGACTCGCGGCAGGACCTGGGCGAAATCAGCCAGGTTATCTTCTCGTCGAACCTGATGGCCCCTTCGGACGTCTCATCAGAGGGCTCGCCCTCACGGCGCGGCTCGGCCGGCGAGCAAGGGCATGAGCACGTCGCCATGGACGCCGCGCAAATGATCAGCAGCCCCTACGACCCACACCTCCCCGCGAGGCGGTACTCAGAGGATATCACGGCCGAGTCGCGTGCCCTGTCGCCTCTCGAGGCCGAGGAGGAGGCCGACCGCGTGTCGGTCATCCCAGAGCCGCCGAGGAAGTCCAGCAAGAGAATATCGCGCGCATTGGAAATGGCCCGGCTGCAGCAACAGCAGCGGGACGAGGAGGACGAGGACGACCGGTTGGAAGTCGCGTCGGTCGTCTTGCCGCCGCGGAAACCAAGCAAGAGGGAGACGGCCCACGCTGGAAGGGAGGACGACCTGGAGGATGTTGCGCTCACGTCTACTTATTCCCAGTCACTTTATTCGCAATGAGGGGCCGATTATTATCATGGGGAAGGGGCGAGGATTATGGGGGAAACGGCATAAAGTGGTTTTGGCTGCAAAAATGATACCCGGAGTTTTTGGTTATTTTAAATTGAGGCAAGGTTGCCAAATCCGTGCGGCGCTTGCACATCAGCCGTTCACTGGTAGTGTTTAATGTGTCATCAGTATGTACAAATAGAAACACACAAGCAGACATGATGAGGAGGCAATGTGAGTGTCATTTAAGTGTCCGCACATGCCTTCATCAACAAAGAAGCTGTCGTGGAGTGGGATGTCCGCAGCCCTACTTCTCCCAAAATAAGGGATTCCCTCCCAGGGTAGTGTACATAAAATGTAGACGGAGAAATGGCTTTCCATCCTTTATCCGGTATTCGCCAGGCCAAATATCAGTGCAGATTTGGTTTCCCAAAGAAGAGGATAATCCCAACCGTTCGAGCGCGTATCGTCCATGCTACCAACCGCCTGGAGAGAACGAGCACTGCTGCAGTCAAAGATGAAAAGAAAGGGAAATCAACGCCAGTCGACCACCTTCGACGTCCTCATGCCAAATGCCACTGCCACCGGGTCCAAACTGACTCGTAGTCCCAAACCGTGGGCCTACGCAAACTTCCCAAACTCCTTAATTAATACCAAATGCCCAGCCTGATCAGGGTTGTGCATCCCATCCCATATCCATTGTTTCCATAGGTCCCATTTGTAGCATGGTCCTCAGAACGCCTTCGGAGACAGGTGTCATCCCACTGGTGCCGGAAGTGAACTGTTCCCAGTTGAAGTCCCCGGTATTTGAGCTCGCAGCGCCGCCGCCCGGGGTCTTCCCCGGAGTGTCTGGCACCGTGAACTGCTGATTCGGTGTGAGCCCAGTGGCGAAATCGCTGCCAGGCAAATTTTGGAAAAACGCATCGATGCTCCCGCTTTGTAGCTGGTCTTGTTGTGTCCGTGAATTGTTATTGCCGTTGTTGATGTTAGTGGATGATGCCGGGCTGGCCTCGAATGAGTTCCTGCCAGAACGATTGCTATTGGCTGCCGTGAAGCCGTGACTGCTGTTGTGTCGGTCGGACGCGGATGTGCTCGAGTTTGGCGTTGGCCTGTCAGATGCAAGTCCCGCATCTGGTGACGCCGACATGTCTCCAGAACTTCCTTCATTTCCGAATCCACGAAGCATCCCAGATCCGAAAGTCGGGCCGTTGCCAGACCGCAACCGATCCAAGTACCCCATAGGACCCGTATTTGGCCATCGACCGTTCACTCCGGACATACCCGATGAATTTGCCTGGTTGCTGGACCGGCTTGGATCCGGATCAACGATTTCAGGACCGCTCACCGGGTCACCGCTGGTATCACTGGTTTTCATAAAATTACAACCACTCTGCGCAAATATTCCGTGATTATCAACCCCATCATCGCATTTCGCGCCTGGTGGTGTCTTACCCGGCCAAGGATAGCCTCCATCTTGCTAAAGTAGAATGTTTCTGTCAGTTTTACATGTCTCAAGATTGGATAACAGGTTCAGACTCACGCCCAATGTGCTCCTTGGGAAGGCTGCTCTCAGCTTGGGTATGCGCGCGCCGAGCGCTTCCAGGTCGACATCAAGCTGGACAAGGAAGGACTCGGTCAAGGGGTTCCGCCTCTTCAGCGCTCCCATTGCTGCAAGGAGGAAGCGGAGTGAATCGACAGTCTGGCTGTCATCAGGCCGACTTTTTAAGTACTGCACAAAGACTCGCGCGGCAACGTAGAGGCAGAAGGAGGTGAACGGGTTAACCTGGCGATGTTTAGTATTGGCAGCTGAGACTTTCTCTTATAGAATACTCACCGTTGATAGGTCTACATGTGAAATTGTCCTCATGGTACTCGCGATCTCATTTGCTGCGGTGATACAGCGGACCTTGCTCTCAGCACTTACTGAGGCTGGCAATCTGTTTTTGTCCGCCTTGAAAATGGCGGCTTGGTGGAGGCAAATTGTGGATGTGTGTATGCACATGTTTGTGAAGATGACGTTCGGGTTCGTCAGACCCGCAGGCAATTTTAGGTGAGCTGGAAGGCAGAGAGACGTGTTAAGGAGGATGTTATCCAGATTTCGGTGTCGTTTCCAGAATTCGCCGTTGAGGTCGTGATCTCGGTCATCAACGTCTGGCCGGTGGAGATGGAGGAGATTTCGACCGAATAAACACGCCATCAGGACAACACCACCCATCGTGGAGATACTACCGGCCCCGGCTGGGGTCATGGAGTCTGCGAGAGTCTGTGTTTGCTCCGGTCGGCTCATGTCGTAGGCCTCGTCGGAAGCAGGCATGTTGCTCATGATGTCTTTCTCATCGATTGTCATGGGCCACCCGGTACCGATACTGGCGTACCTATCTTCAGTGAAAGCCATCCAGAAGGTCCGCCTTCTTTCCTCCCTCTCGGTCCAGTCTCGGGGTGGGGGGATGCATTGTTTCACGTCCAACCCGGCGCCGTCCAGACGGTGCAGCCCCATCATCTGACAAAGCCGAACAGCAGAACCGGTACTCATCCAGGCTCTGGGAAAGTACATCATCTTGAACTCATACTGCGCAAGCAAGACGTGGGTCTGCGCATGGGCTACCGAGATCAGATGTTCACCAAAGCCTTTGACATAGTCTGCCTCGACGTACTTGCGGGCTCGCTGGTAGAACAGGTCTCTCAAATCGGCGAACTTGTCGGCCACCGAACAAGCAAGTGTCCATATCGCATACCTGAGACAAACGGGAGGCCGTTGGTTTGGCGCTCTGCATACCTCAATTAGCGAAATGAGTTACGAAACATCAGCACAGTCCGACATAAGAGGTGGGACCCACAAGTTCATCGCTGCGAGATAACGATATTTGTGAATCATGGGCATGGAAGGGTGAACCTTTTCAAAGTATATCTGGTGGCTGGAATTTGTAGTTTGTTAGTGTTCCCCCTCACAACCTGAATATGCTGATAGGGTAGGGGTCCAACTCACAATTCGTCAATAGACTCCTGAGGAGGGAGAGGCTCTTCCAGGCCCAGCCCTATCATCTCCCAGGTAAAACTGTTCTGCATTGGTATGGCATTGAAGTCGAAGGTGTCGGCGGGCTGTGGAGGCTGGGGCGAGTGGTCACCGTTGAAGTTCCACTGGTCTATGTCACCCCCAGTGGTGAGGCTGATAGAAGGGTCATTGACGGTGAGGTTGTTAGGTGTGGAGAGGCTATCATTGACTTTGGGATCGGAATTGACTGTGGGAGGAGCCGCAGCTTGTACGGCTGGCTTCGGAGCAGCGGGTGGATCTTGCGTCTTGAGCAGAGTCTCGACTTGTTCTAGAGGGCCAATTCGCGTCAGTGGTAGATTCTTGAGGGGTACCTTGTTTTCCACAGGTAGAAGGACGGGGAGTGGGAGCAGGAGCAGACGCACTCAGTCGCTCCTCCAGAGCCTTGACATATCCACGCTTGGGACCGCTTTTCCGCCGGACCTCATCATAGGCGCAGTCGTGTCCCAACCTCGTACATGTGCTACAGCGGGGGCGGTTGCCGTCGCACCTGAGCTTCCTCTTCCTACATATCATACACGCCAGGCGCTTGGGCTTCGGTACATCAGCATTGTTGGGTGGATGGGGGGCCGAGGCGCCTGGTCCCGCCGGGGCACTGGTTTCCACCTGGACGGTGAGGGATTCCTCTGCCTCCTCGACGCCATTCATGGCCGTGTCCGTGTCTGGCGACGTGGACATAGTGACGGCGCCACGAATCGGCCCGTGGGCTTGCGAGGACAGGTCAGGTGTGCCGCAGGGTCGAGTGGCGTCCGGAGCAGGGCAGCAGCAGATGCGATGGGTGAGTGGTGTTAATCAGGCCGGAACGGCCTCGGGAGCAGGGCGGCGTGGATATCAGGTGGCGTTGGCTTATACTGTCGATGTTCGGTCGGGGCCCGGTCTGGCTGGGGCGTATGACGGAGCGAGGACCGACAGGGCGGGGGGTGGCGGAGGTTGAGGGGCTGGCGGCCTGGGACAGGTCGGTGATGATCTAATCTGCAATTGTCGGGCGTGTGAGGCGAAGAAAATTGGCACACGAGGGGCCATGGGAAGTCCAGGAATACGTGCGTATCGATCAATGGTCGTCGACGGTGGGGAACAGATAAAAAGTCAAGTCAGGCCAAGTCGGTTCAGGTCAGGTCCAAAGTCAGATATGTATGTGCTATGTAAGATCCATCCCTTTCAGCTGCACGAAGGAGCATGTGGGCGAGCGAGCGACCGGGAGCGCGCTTGTCTGCTTGCCTGTCTTTTCACAAGTGGGATTGCAGCGGGATGCGTCCCCAGGTGAGCTTGCCTTGGTGGCTCTGCTGGAAATTCGGTGGTACTCGCAGAAGCGCAGGGTGCTGGGTACGAGCAGAGGTCCCCTTCTCCTTCCCTCGTAGCCAAACCGTCTAATGTAGTGTGGCTGTCTCATCCTTGTTACCAGGCCCGTGGGTATGGGGGGAACGGGATTCGACGGTGCAGCACCGTTACAATCCGAAAGCGACTCAGATGATCGGCAGGCGCAGTGGGAGGGTATAGTATACCTTCTTTAGCTGCTCCATCTTTCATATCCTAATGTATCTAGAACCTTGATTAATAATGCAGCTAGAGATCTTCGGGACTGGCCAGAGGCTCCAAGGTTCTCTAGCCTTCCACAGTATCTCACGTCCACGCTGACAGTCTAGACTAACACGCAAGTGCAACAATCGTCACTGCACCCGTTGTCAATCTCTCCGTGTGCGACAAACTACATGGCCCAACAGCAGCCATGGCAGATCTCTAGTCGCAGCCAGCATCAGCATCAGCAGCATGGTTGCCCACACTTTGAAGCACGCCACACAGGGTCTTGAGGACACATCGCAGTCGCTGACTGGGCCTGGGCCCGGGTCCGAATCCTGACAGCTCTGAACCATGTTTGCTTCATTCATCCTTTTTCCCAAGGTTGCCGTGGATGACGCGCTCATCTCTGCCAGAAGTGTGTTTAAGCCCAACCGTACCAATAAACCAGCATCCCATCCCACCCCAATCCATCACATTCCACGCCATCCTATCCCATCCTGTCCTACCATGTCTATGTACAGCGCTGTGGAGGAGTGCCATGCTGCTGGCCGAGGCCGCATGTGCCAAACCCTAGATCATGGGTCCTGAGGCGTTTCTGTGTATGCGCAGGTAGAGCCCAGCCGCGTGGCTCTGGCTTGTTTGGACAAGAGGAATTTCACGGAAGGACAGTCGAGCGCCGTCTTGCATGCACAGCCTCGAATCAAATTGAATCCGCCCTCGACCAGGACCCTTCTTTTCTCGCTTACACGCCCGTCCACGCCAGCGACTGGCGGCCCATGCCGGTCGCTTTTTGGTCCGTCTTACTCTCACCCACCTCTCACCGCCTCCCCCTGCCTGTCTGCACCGGCAAACGCTTGGCACAAACCCGATTGTTTCGCCACAGAAGCTTGTTGCTTGCACACTCTCCGTGTCCCCTTGTTCAGCGCCCATCATCACCGTCTGGCCTCCACTTCCTCGGGGCCGAGCAGCGCCGCTCCGGCCCTCGATGGTCGGAGAAGTCGGGGCTTCAACGCCGAACCCGCATACGGTCAGGTCCCGGGCGAGAAATCGCCTTTGAATGCTTAGACCGTGCCCATCGTGGTGTTACAATACTCTCTCAGCGATCCCGGAATCGACACACACCTTGGCTTTCCCTCTCTGGGCATCCAAGACCAAAGAGTATGCCACCTGGGCCACTTGTTATGTGTGTTACCGGACATAAGGAGAGCTCACTCGTCGGGGCATTCCGTCCAGGCGGCCGCAGCTGTGCGCCCTCGCGGTGATTGGCCGCGCACACTGTTGCACGCTCACGCACTGCTGAATAACCTGATTACTTCTTTCGTCCTGGTCGCTGTCCCGATGCGGCATAACCACCATGGGATCCGGGCAGGAGGTGACACCTCGTCGAACATCGACCCAGCTTCACCACCACCTCATGCATGGAGACGCTGCCTCCTCCGCCTGTGACGGGCGCAAAATCTGCTTCGCTGCAAGGATGTCGTCGTCACGGAGTGCCCAGATCTTATTCAGCTTGCTGGGCCACCAATGCCGGGCGGGCGACGAGGGTCGAGGGCGACGTATATGAGGATGGCGGTCTGACTGTTGCGTGTCGTCCTGCCCGGAGCAGACCACGATACTCCTCATCCCGCCGGCTCTGAAGATCATCCTCGCTTCTTAGTAAGACACATTGTGAACAATGGAGGCGCAATCTGAAGAACGTCCATCCTTCACGTCTTTCTGGAGGAAAACGAAGGACGAGTCGACAGCCCGAGAGCTCACTTTCGTCCAGAGCGACCCCAGCCAGCCGAGCAGTAAAGGTGTGTGGAAATTTCCTGTTCATGAGTGCTGCTGTTGCTCTTCTTATAATTTCAAGGCTATACGCCCTGTTGTAACCAGCCGGACTGGGCCAAGAAACGTGGGAAACCTGCAGCGTGACACATTGTCTTGATTTGGTGACCAAGATTTGTCAACGCTACGCTCGGAACGGCCCAACAGTCGACGCCGGGCGTGGAGCTTGGGAATCTGCGTGGGACTTACTTGGGCCCTGGCAGCATATGTCCTGGATACCCATTGCTACATCAAGCCACTTTTCACGCCGCAGCTCTTTTGAACAAGGTTCAGATATGTAGTCGACCAACCCCAGCTAACATACACACTCCCAGCACCGGGGCAGGCGCAGGAACCGGGGCAGGCCTCAAAGGACAAGCGGAGAATCCAGGTTCGAAAAGCACAAGTAGCACATCGCCAGCGCAAGGCCAAGTATGTTGAACAACTCGAGGCGGACATAGCTGGCATCCGAGACAGGATCTCCCGCGCGGAGAGCGCACGACAGGTGCTACGGGACGAGAACGAGGCCATTCGCGCACAGCTCTCCGCTACAGCTGCGGCGGCTGCCGCCGCCTCGGCTTACAACCAGGCCCCGGCCCCGACGACGCACCTCTCTTACATGCCGCCGTACTTGCACAGCAATCTCCAGTATCATGACCCGGGCCTCGACCCGGGACTTGGCATGGATCAGTTTGACTCCATGAACCTGAACGTCGACGGCTCACTGGACACATATCCTCCATACTATGTGAGCGAGCCCTCCCCCTTCGCCAGTTCAGGCGTCGGGTCGTCTCTTGGGTCGCCTCAGTGTCTGGCCGGGAGCGGAGGGAGCTCTCCATACCCCTGCTTACCGGACATGTGAGCGGCTGCTCATGATCGACATGTCGTTTTGTAAGAGTACACAGCAGTTTGCAGATTGGGGCAGGTTTCTCGACACGCATGAGCTTGCCGGTACACACGAGGTAGAGGGCTGATGCATGGACAGAAGCAGTTGGGGTAAGGGGTACCATTGATCTCGAGATACCCAGGAGTTCGTCGAGACGGGGGGCTGCATGGAGATCGAGGGCTCACAATGTGTTACCCAAGCCACTTCACAAGATGCAGAGCCCATCTCAAGTGGTTGACTCCAGATCTGAGACTAGCTCAATCAGAACGGGCGCAGGGAAGCTCGGGGTTATATTAGCCGGTCATTGTCACAGCGGCTGCACGTATGGCATAGCATCAATATCCATGAATGATTGTGAATTAATTAAAACGGAATATTTACATCTCAGGACCACCTCAAGCCTCCACCCAGTTCACCCACTCACACCGGCAGCCGCCCGTGCCGCCATCCACGCCGCCCCAGCTCAGGTCGCCGTTCGGCAGCCGAGGGTTGACAGCTGCGCCGCCAAAGCCAACGTCGTTGGTGAAGAGCGTGGCGTCGGTCGTGTTGACGTGGCGGTCAGGCTCGACGCCGTACGCGAACGTCGCCTTGAGATCGACGCTGCCGCCGTGGGTGTCCTCGCCGACGGTCACGGGGTAGGGGAACGTCCCCGGCATGGCGGCGAGGTCGTCGACGTCGGCCGCGGGCCCGCCGGATCCGCCCACCAGCCTGCTGGCGCCACCCTTTCGGGTCCAGATCTTGACGACGAAGCGCGTCTGCGTCCACGATACGAGGAACTTGGCCGTGCCCTCGCGCGCCCCGCCCCCCGCGTCTGCCGCCACGGGCCCCGAGGTCTCATTGCCGTCCATCGACGTCACGTAGATGGTCTTGTTGAAGTACGAGTAGAAGCCGTAGTGCTCGGTCGGCAGGCCGCGGTCGAAGAGCCGCAGCGGCTGCTGGAAGGGGAACGGTCGCAGCTGCGCGGGCGCCCCCGTGCCGTCCGCGTTGAGCGGCGGCGGCGGCAGGAGCTCGGACAGGCTGCCCGTGCTGTCGGTCCCGGACCCGATGCCATTGCCTATCCCGCGCTTGTCCGCCGTCTCGTCGGACCTCAGCATGTTCGGCCCCGCAGAGCCCCTCGTGTTGGTGAAGAAGCTGATGTAGAAGGGCGTCGGCTCGCCGGCCTTCTCGTCCGAGACGATCCCGTCCGTCGTGTTCCCCAGGAACCACATCTCCTGGAAAGACGGCGGGTCTGGATTCGGCACAATTCCGGTGTCGTACAGGGTCGTCGCACGCTTTTGCTTCGTGCTGGGGCTGCTGAGATCGCCACCCTGGATGCTGTTGGTGGCGCTGGCGCTGGCGCTGGCACTGGCACTGGTACTGGTAGCTGAGGCAGAGCTGGAAGCACTCGCCTCGGAGGAGGTAGAGGCATCGGGCTGGGTTGGGGTCGGGGGAGTCCCATTGGGGAGATTCCACAG
Organism: Diaporthe citriasiana; assembly: GCA_014872975.1. NCBI lineage: Eukaryota > Fungi > Ascomycota > Sordariomycetes > Diaporthales > Diaporthaceae > Diaporthe > Diaporthe citriasiana. The sequence goes on from JADAZS010000058.1 coordinate 130,425, forward strand.
TTGGCGGGTGTTGTTGTCATATTGAATCTGGAAGATGAATCCAGGCTGATCGGCATCGTGTGGCTCGTTTGCAGCCTGCTGCTCAGGAGGCAGCGAGCAGCTCCACAAGGTCGAGGGCGCGGCGCAGCCGTTGACGACCTGCGAGTTGTCCGGGGCCACGATCGTAGACAGACCGGTGGGAATAGGTGGGAAGTCGGTCAGGTTGAGCCAGACATTGTCGATCTCAGAGCCGCCAGTGGAGCCGCCAGTTGTAGGAGTTGTAGGAGTGTTACCAGCGGCCGCGGGACGGGCCACGCGCCTTGAGAGCACAACGCCCAAGACAACGCCGAGGGTGGTCAGCAGCAGGAACGCGAGGCAGATGGCGCCGATCCAGATCCTCCTACGCTGGCGGCCCTCACGACCCGAGCGACCGTAGCACCCGCTCTCGGGGATACACCCACGGCCCCTCCAGAACCCTCCGGCCTTGTGGGCGACGTAATCTTCCTTCTCGTGTCTGCGCCTTGTCCGCTCGATCTTTGCGGCAGGGTCGTTGCCGTAATTGGCGAGGAAGTGGTCGCCAGTCACATAAGTGCCTGCTTTTCTTTCCGGCAATGGAGTATCGGCGCCGATTACCGGGGTCAGGGGCACATTGGTCAATTTGATACCCCCTTGTGAACTCATCGTCCCGTCGAGACCCGGGCTGCCGGGCTGCGGCGAAGGTGGGTAGGCGTTGGCCAGTTCATGTCCGGGCGGAAACACAGCGCGGAATCGGACAGGCTTGGGCTGCTTGGTCGAGGGTGTTCGCTCGTACGGTGGTGGCAGTTCCGCCGGGGCGTCGTCATCGTCGTCGTCGTCCTCCTCCTCCATCATGACCCGAGCCTTTTCGGATCGAGACTCGCCCTCATGACTGGGGGCGGCGTGAGTGGACGCGCCAGATGATGATGACGATGCTATCGTCGGGGTTGGGACTCGGATGATAGGAACCGGCGATGGGTGCGGTCGGAGTGTGGCAGAGGATGACGATCCGCTGTAGGCAGGGTGATTTTCAAGATGAGCGGCCCCAACAGTCTTCTTCTCATCTTGTCCTCTCCACCACTCATCTCCAGCCGGACTTGTAGTGTCCTTGTCGGACTTGACTATTGGACTGAAGCGTTCGCGGAAAGGGGTGGTAAGATGGTCCCACCAGCCAGACCGCGCGCTCGTTGCTGTCGTTGCGCCTGGAGAGATCTTTGAGGTCGCGGAAGCTGGGGTCTTGTGCCCATCCTCCTCGAACAAGGTAATTGGAGTTGAGTCGGAGTCGTCATCATCGAGATCATTCCTTGAGAGTCTCGCCTTGGCTGGGTTTTTGAGAGACGACGGCAATGCTGGCACTGGTGGCACGCCGGGCTGCCCAGGCGTGACACTGGTGGCCTGTGAATATATACCTGACATGGAGCCAAGGTGGCGCGCCGGTGAAAAGCTATCCTCTGTGTCGGGAGACCAGGCCGATTTGGTCTGCTGGGTATGGAAGGGATTCGTCGAAGGCCTGTTAAGAGGTAGTCTGTCAAAAGGAGTGGCGACGACGGCGGTCTGGGGACTGATGTCTTTGCTGGCAGCGTCATCCTCGGGCAACGATATGCCAATGACTATCTTGCTGCTGTCAGGTGTGGTGTCTCCTGTGAATGTCGAGACCGATGTAGCTGAGGGGCTGTTCTTGAGCCAGGCCCAGTTCCCAACCGACCCTGCATTGGGTGACCCTTCCAGAGCCCTCAATGCGCTCGCATCAGAGAACTTGCCTGTGGCAGGATGGCTGGAGTGAGGGCCAGACACAGGCTTCACGAGCTGCGCGACGTGATGGGGTCCTCTTCGGAATCTTGTCATGTCCGTGACCAGTCTGATACCCGCCTTGGCATTCTGATCCTTTTGTCGCTTGCGGGACTTGAGCCTCTGGATTCTCGAGGTTGACTGTCTTGGTTTTGTCGACCGCGGTGCCGTAGTGCTATGTGTTTTTGAAGGAGAAGAGCCGGATGCTGCCAATTGGGCGGCAGAGTTCTCTCCTTTGGGTGTGGATGGTTCATCGTCTGTCCATTCCTCCCACTCATCCCGTTGGCTCCCATGCTGAGGTCGTGTGGTGGCCATGGCATTGTGCATGGCTCTGAGGTCCTCCATCTCGGGAGTGGTGGGTAGTGTAGTGGGCGAGTGTCGAAATTCACTGTGTGAACAGAAAGGAAAGTCCCATCAAGAGATCTGAACCTTGAAGAATGTAGTGGAAATATGGGCAGGTGACAGTATCGTCTCCGTCAATATGGAGCGGAAGAACGAGTGTGCTGAAAATACAGCGGACAGAGAATGGTTTCAGGTCGAGTCCAAGGGAAGGAAAGATACTCGAGAAATTAAACCAATTACATAGGTGGTTGGTCGTAAAGGATGTGTGCGTGGTCTTGACCGAGAAACGTGCGTGTCAAGGTAGGTGGTGTGAAGAACAGGACGGTTGAAGGAGAACAATGGCAACAGCACCGCGTGTTGGTCAGAACAATGAGAAGACCATGACGCGGGAGCAACACACAATGACTTGGACTGAAAGAACAAAGACAGAGAACAAAGAGAGATCAAAATGACCAAAGTCCAAAGCACGTTCGGATGAGTATCCTCATGGTGGCACGAGCAGTGGCGGAGGGAGGCAGTTCACCAGGTGCCCATGCCCTGCCCTGGCAACATCTTGACTGGTGGGACTGCTCGACTGCAGGACCCCCAGACACCATGTTTGACCATCAAGCACATCTGACTGGCCTGACTGGCGCGGACAGGCATTCGATGAAATCTCGCCAGTTTACCTGCAGCAGCCCAAGACGGAGCTCGACTGCGCATGACGGCGCTTAATGGGTCTTGGGTGTGCTCGAGCGGGACTTTGACTTTGCGGGTGACTTGTGTGAAGTCTCAAGTTTTTGCTGCGGTAGGCGCTGGAGTCATATGGCTTGGCTCCACTGAAAATCTTAGGTGTAAGATGATTGGCCAGGCTCTGTACAGGGGCCTCTCGAGAAGCGCCCTCCATCGCCAATCGGTCTGGGCCGGGACGACCATGATGCCGCGAAGCCCCTCCCCTGCAGATTGGCCCCTGCATATCGCTCCGGGTTCATCCTGCTTTGGTCTCGACGTCGTGACGGTGAAATTGCGTGTCTGCAAGAACACCACCATCACCGCGTCGACAAGGTTGCGAGCCTTCTTACCTTGCAGCATGCATGTCTTTGTGTCGAACTTCTGCTGTCGGAAATCCGTGCTGCATCTCGGCTCGGCTGCTGATCCCGTCCCTGCCGCCCACGCGGACGACCTACTGGCACGCATTCAACTCCAGCAAACCCGACACACAAAACTCTTGTGTACACAAAAACATCCATGCGTGCAAACGTGACAGCTGAAATGGCTCGAGGCGTCTATGACATTGTCGAATTGACTTTTCCTTCCACCAATGGGCGGCCAGGGCAGCGGTCTACATGACAGGCTGTTGGTAAGTGGTACATGGGTCACTCAATTGCCTAGTACATCTCGTTCATGGAACCCACCGATATGAGTACCTAGTTCTGAGCCATTTCATAGCGCGGGGAGGGCTAAAACTGGCTGTGTTAATGGCCATCTGGAGGCCCGCCAGTTCGGGACGCTAATCGTGCATATAGGGGCGGGCAGGGCACTGTCTCGACATGTTCTTGGGGCGGGGGGTAGGATCCAGACGGGTGAGCGTGAGCAGCTCCGGACGTGATATGCACGATGTCTCGCGCGATGGCTATGAGCTGGTCAAATCGATCAAACAACAGAGCGGGGCTCATGTTGGCCCCATAGTATGGAGACAACCGGCGTTTAACTGAGCAAGTTTGAAATGAGATGCTTGCTCCGCGTCTACATGGGCGCTTGAGCTCGGATGAGCTGAATTCCGTCTACACAAGACTGTCTGTCCCCTGGACCGGGTGGGCTCTGGTCCGCAGGCACGAATCCAATAACATCACTGTCGCAAAACGCCCGTAGCATAGACTTGTGGATCATGGGGACCTCTGCACGCGCACGTGGGAGAGAGTTGTGTGCATGTGTGGATTTGACCATGGGTACAGGCAGAGGTGTGCCAATTGCGAAGATGTTTGTGGGGAACTCCTGGTTGTATTGTATTACATACCGGTACAACACTACAGTAACGCAGCTACATTCCTCAAAAATCGCACCACGTCGTTGCAGAACCCGTGTGGCTTGCTTACCTTCTGCCCCATTATCCCAGAGGAGGTTGTCCTCCAGGAGGGTATCCTACAGGAGGTTGGGCAGTGAGCCTAGGTGGTTTACTAGATAAATGCTGTGGCCGCTTAGTGGACACCTGAGCAAAGCTCGTATCATGTATTTTAGCCTCGATACCTAGATTGAGTTGCTGTGGTCAGATTCCTTGGTCTCCCACACTGTCAAGTGCCCAGTTACTCTGGCGACCTCAAAGAACGCTAGCATCCTACGCTGAAGATCAGAAGTGTACAAGTTCGGAAGATAAGATGATAGTGTGTGTGGGTGAGGATATGAGGTAATAAGACCGAATATGTAAGTTTCCACAAATCTTGAAGGTGTTGGGCCCTCGACCAACACGGAATAAACGTGGGTGGGGTGGGATTTAGTGAGCCAAGGGATGAGCACCATCGCATCATGGTTGGCTCCGCGCATGCTATAGGCAAAAAACGTCGGGGCCAACTTATCTGACGTGCATGGCCCAGCTATAAACTCGGCAGGACCAGAAATATCTTGACATTTAATAAACCTTTGGCTGCCGTCGACACAGATCCTTGCCATGCATCTGGTGCTTGGGCCATGGACGTCCCCAAGGGGTGAGAGATCGGCAGGGAGCCCCAGCGGGAGGGAAGCTTGAATTGCTTGGCAAGATAGTGGTGGATGCCATACGTAGACCGTGCAGAGCGTGAATATTCCGATGTCCGCGCGTGTTTTCCGCGGCACGAGGTGGGATCGTGTGATACTGGTGTCGTAGGCATATTTTTAAAGGACCGTCTAACAATACGACGCCAGATGGCCATTCAGCCCTTCCACAATACTCTCATACAAACCAAAAGCAAACATAAACCACCCCAGTTGTTCTCGCTGAGGGCACAAGTGAACATGCTCCTGGGATGTATGGTTAGAGAAGCTCGGAATTAGATTATTGGAGAAATACATCAAGCGTGTGTTCGCCCTGAAACTGTCCAATTGAGTTAATACAAGTGCATGCTTGAATCTTGATCTCATCCACCGGCTTCATGCTGGCAACTAGACGCCAGCAGCTCTTGACGCTTACTGTGCGCATGCAACATTCACCACGAGAAGCCTCGCCTTGCACCTGAATCTGCTTCTTCTAAGCTGTTTTCACGAGACAGTAAGCTTTACCTTGCGCTCACGTGATGTCCGTCTCACCTGGAAACGAGACAGGTTCTCAGTCATCCTCGGCCAGGCCTGTCTCGCTTGGGAATCAGCCTCCCTTGCCAGCCTGGTGGCGCCTCTCTTGGTACTACGGGGAACAAGTCTGTCGTTGGAATCTCGACTCAAGTCTTGTGCACCTTGTGGCGCAGGCAATCTAGAAGCACATTTGATTAAGGGACTAAAAAAAAAACCATTCATCTTCATCCACGTTATCTGCAAGTCATTGAGGCGCGGATGTCCACAGTAATGCCTCCCGTTCTTCTGTCGGAGGATGTGCTAGCGCTGATGGTCAACTGCCAAGACATGCCGGATAGAGATACGGTTTCGTTTAGTCAGGTGAAGTCCGTATTCAGTCCAGACAAGCTGTCCCGCTGCCCACCCTCGCCCTGCCACCGTCTTTCCTCGGGGAGGAATAGGCTACCTGGGAGGGAAAAGAAGTCAAGAAAACAGCAGGTTGGTGTAGATCAGACCTGGGCTGATTCTGGCGTCGCATACAGCTGGCTGTCCTTGTTGCTGCGTGTTGTGCTTTGTAGCGCCGTAGTAGCCGTCGCATCCTGAAGGTAGCATCAGATTTGTCGGATTGTTCGTCTGATGTATTTTATTTTAGAGACGGCCTCTTGGACCCCTGAGATTGATTGCAGAGTGCTGTCATTTAAAGTTATGGGTCGCTGGCTGCACGGCCTTTCCCCTTCCAGCCGAGTCAGTGCTCTTGTGCAATCTGTGATCTGCATTTCATCTCATCAATTGCGTGCCCAGCCTCTTCCTCCTGCCAGTTGCGAACGAAGACAACACCGACATCCCCCTATTTTTTCCCTTCCGTCGTCCACTACCTTGCCCAGTCGCGCCAGAAAATCTTCGCATGTGTGGCACCCGCGGGACACAAAACACAACCAACCACTTGCTTTGGGGCTGCATGACAATCTATCGGCCCAACGCCAGCGCGCACAAGCAACCACTCGCCATACCCGCACCCGTCCCCGTCCGTCCCATCGCCTCCAGACCCTGAAAGCACCACATTTACTGGCCCCCCTTCCCCCACTCAGGAACCACCCGTGGGCCCCAGCCCGTCACAGTGACAGCTCTGCCCTGGCACACACGCCGGCGACTCTGTCGATCGCCCTGCAGCTCGATATTCCCATCGGTGACCGGGACGGCTGTCGTGTCCAGGTTGCTCCTCGCTCTCTCGCTCGACGCGCCGACCCAATAGGGCCACCGCGACGTCCTGCGTGCATCTGGTGAGACCTCCAGCTGTGCTCTCCCACCTGTCAAATCCATCCAACCCGACCCGACTCGAGCACGAGGCTAGACACAAAGCGGATTGCAACCCCACGCCCGCCCGCTCGCCCAATACGTAGCACCCTTGCCGCGACACCTACGCCCGCAACTCCAACCTCCCTACCCACACTCGCAGCCCCTTGGCTTTTTCGGCTAACCAGGAGGCAAGTCTTGCCCTCTGGTCGCTGCTACCTACACCGTCAACCTGGCTCCCCCAAGATCTTCCGCAACCTCCTCCTCGGCTGAGGACAGATCGGCCCCCTCGCACCACCGAAGACGCTCATCCGCTTCCAGTGGCCTCAGGATATCCTTGGGAGGCGAAACCGCCTCGTCGCTTGGGTCGCTTGGCGTCCATCGGCAGAAGCCTAGCCAGCTCTCCCCGATCCCAGGTATGTGTTGTGTCGCGTACCACAGTCCCGTTTCCAGTCGCAACCACCCGCCCGCCGCCCTGCGCCCGTGACAACCTGCTAACCTGTTCACCCTCCATGGCACAGGCACCCCAGGCTTCCAAATGTCCCTCTCTCGAAGCCCGTCCCCCCTCCCCGCGGGCGGATGGAGCAGCCCCGGCCTCGACATCAACACGAGCGGTCGATCCAGTCCTTCGACCGCATTCCCAGGCTCCAATGGAAATCAAGTCGTGTGGGAGTCTGCGCGCATCAAGAATATGGTCAATGGCGGCTACCCGTCGTTCGCGACACAGAACCAGGGCTTCTTTACCCGACACATGCGGCGCATATCAAACAGCCTGCCCCAGTTCAACACGAGTACACACTACGCTGAGAAGGAGGAACTGCAAAAGGGCAAATGGGCGCCGGCTCAGTCGGTGCCGTTATACGGCAGAATAAGGAACATACTGGGACGGATGGGCCGAAAGTCGAAGCTGCGGTTACTTTTCGTCTTGCTACTGCTTCTCGCAATCTTCATGTTCTACCAGTCTCGTACGTGTCCTCGAAGCCCGCTGGTTCCACCACGCATACTGACGTTTTTTCAGCTTTACTACATCACTGGCGCCGCAAAGCATGGCTCGGTGGCGGAGAAAAGTATGTCATAATACTGGCCGCCAATGTTGGTGGTGGCGTCATGGAATGGAAAGGTGCGAGGGAGTGGGCGATCGAGCGAGACAGCATGCGCAACAAGAAGAAATACGTCGCAAGATGGGGCTACGAGCTGGAAGTCGTCGATATGAGCACCAAGAAGCGTTATGCTCACGAGTGGCGAGAGAGCTGGGAGAAGGTCGACTTTGTCAGGAATGCGTTCATGAAATACCCCAAGGCGGAGTGGCAAGTACCTTTTCATCTGCATCTGCTTCTCAAGCTTAGACTAACCAGTCCATAGGGTGTGGTGGCTCGATCTCAACACTTATATCATGGAACCATCGTACTCCCTCCAGAGTCACATGTTCGATCAGCTACAGAACAACGTTTACCGTGACATCAACGAGTACAACCCTCTGAACATCACGCATCCCCTGAACGACACCTACCTCGACGATGATTTGCGAAGCCCAGACGGTGACGGAGATGTCAATTCGGTCAACTTCATCCTCTCCCAGGACTGCGCTGGGTTCAACCTCGGCTCCTTCTTCGTGCGACGTGGCCAGTGGACCGATCGGCTCCTCGATGTCTGGTGGGATCCTGTGGCTTATGAGCAAAAGCACATGGAGTGGGCCCACAAAGAACAGGATGCACTGGAGCAACTCTATCGAAGCCAGGCGTGGATCCGAGCCCACACGGCCTTCGCTCCGCAGAGAAAGATCAACAGCTTTCCTCCGGGCGCGTGTAACGAGAAAGGGAACAACACTCGCGTTCACTACGACCAGAACGATCGCGACTTTGTCGTCAATATGGCAGGCTGCGAGTGGGGCAGAGATTGCTGGGGCGAGATGTACAACTACCGTGAACTCAGCTACTGGCTGAACCGAAACCCGTGGGAACGTTTCAAGGAGGACCTCATTGCCCCTATCATCTACAAGGTCACTGGCAAGAAGGTCAAGTTCTGAGACTGCACTTCTCGGGTGCACTCCACGGTTGCCAGTTGTACCCTGCAATCTAATACCTAATCACCTCTGCCATGTCAGTCGAACTGATCTGGTAGCATCATCCATTCTTCAGCCTATCCGTTTAGTGTCTCCCATGAGCCACATTCTCAAGCCCCTCCAACTTATCAACAGCCTTGCGCTGCAGTGGCTCAACGGTCTAAAAGACGGCACTCACCCGAAACTCTACCGCTAGTCCCACGGCAGCCGCATTTGTCCCATCCACAGCGCCCGTGTGCTACTATACCCCATTCGTGTTACAACGGCTGGGCCGAGGCCCAGACACGTACACGACAACTTACTTTGCCCCTTTTCAACGACGATAGTCCCATGGTTCCGGAAGCAGTGGTGGAGAACGGCCAAATTTCTGCATATGCATCTCATAAGGAGTACAACGATTTGTTAGGTTGAGAACCGGTAGATGATGAGAATCTCCGGTGTTTTGCTTGCTTGTCACAGTTATGACTGCCACGGGGGTTTCAGGACGGATGATTCTATTTTAGACGGCCTTTGGGATCTTTGGAATTGCGATAGGCGCAGTTACTATGTTATTACAAAGGGATACCATATCAGACCCAAACAAGTTTTCCAAGTTACAACATTCACTGTGCCGTATTCAATTGCCACGAATGGGTCCAAGGCTTGCAGCTGAGACCATCAAGTGAGCCCAACCGCCCACGCCCCCTCCATCTGCCCTCAATCAGATGGAAAAACAAAAGGGTGGTGGGGATAATAATGACAAAAGAAGAAAAAAACGAACTCCTTTGCTGAGAAAATTGTGTCGGCATATTCTAAATATTTACTTGTGTTGCCTCTACTTGTTTGACTTTCTTGTTCTCGACTCACAGCCCCGAATAGACTGATACTTGTGAAGTAGAGTATACACCCAGCGGATGAGCTATTGCGCCGCCGTTTGTAAACTGGTGAACAACAACATTGAAGAAGTCTTTGACTCCACTAAAGGACTGTTTCCTCCACCGTACACCCCCTTAATTGTGTGCCCGGGTTTCTCAAGGCAGGAGAGGCCAGAGGCCCAGTAAACTAAAACTGTTATGCTATGCATTGGCCGACTACGCACAAGCAGTCTGATAAATATGCCGGATTGAATGTCTGAACCTCATATGCTTCAACAAGATGCATTCTGACTGGGTATCATGTGTGGACACACGGGACACATATCAAGACAGCAGCAGTCTTTGTATATTCTTTCACGTTCCAAGGTTGAGTCCAAATTCATGTCCACACATGTTGACATAAAGCCGTCCCGTCCATGACCTCCCAGGCTCTGAATTTTACTTCCTCCTCAAGTATGTGGCTCAACTAGGCTTTATGTTGCGAAACCCAATAGAGTATTTACTCATCTCGCGATATCAAAATCCGATACCTAGGTATGATAAGATTTACGCTAAGCAATTAGCCGACATTTCCAACGAATCTCCCTTCACTCTACTAGTAAGCTTGCTGAAGACTACATTCTACTGACTCACCAGACTCGGCTGGGCAGATGGCCAAGATTCCATTTGCTGGCAATTTACTTCTCTCTCCATGTTGTTTACTCAGACTTTTGAATTGTGAGCGTCCGTCGGTGGATCCCAGCGCATGATCTCCCAGTCTGTATCCTGATCTGGGCGCCACTTCCACTTCCCAACACTACGGCACTACGGAACCCGAGGCTGCTATAAAGCGATGCCCCATCCGGGGCCGCCGACACGTGTACAGGCAGACCTTCTCTCTCAGCTCGCTCCAGGCCCCATTGCAGTAAGTAACAAACGAGCAACTCCTCTTCGTTGGTACTTAGGATCCACACCGAGGTCCAAGATTCCCCAAAACTCGTCTGGCTTCTTATTATAGCCATCGTCGTCAGGTTCGAGGATGGCGACTAGTGGGAAAGCAGTCGGGTCAATTAGACTGTGCTTGATTATATCTGATTTTACCTTGAGATATTTGGCTGGGTGGTCGCCGCGCTTGGGGTATAGGTATGCGTCTTGCGGGTCATTCATGATGTACGCAGCCACAGCGGCCGAGTCAACGCCAGGAATGTCGGTCTCGGTTGCTTGGCGGACCAACATTCTGTTCCTCGTCCAGCGTCCTCTGTCAGAAGCAGGCGAAATGTGCAAGAATTGCATGGTACCACAGTAAGTAGCTCAAGAACGTCGGTCCTGAATTTGTCCCAGTTGATCTAACAAGATGTTGTGTGGCCGCGGAGTGAGTCATGGTTGCAGTGCTGCTCCGTGCGGCCTTTTGCATTGATTGCTTGATGGCTTCCACATTCTAAAGACATGCCTAGGTCGTCGGCACACAGGACATATACACACACAGTTTATGCCTTCGAGCTTGTGCGTCCTACTCCTTCAGAGTTAATCGATACAGGATATGTCGATATTCACTCCATTACTTGTCTTCTCGTGGATGAACCTCGGGCTCTTCCAGGCACAGCAAATCGATCTCTTTGTTCTTGTGTGGACGTGGAAGTACTGAAAAATAGACACTGAACTCGCACTGCATGGGACCGGGTGTGGTTGCGGTACCGCTGAGCCGCAGTGGGCGGCCGGCGAGTGCTGTCAATCGAATTCCCCCAGCTGAGGGGCCGTGCAGCTAGCCAGTCGCCGTATAGCAGTGAAGCACAGCTCACCAGGACCCCCCAAAAAAATTAAACCTTCCGGGACTGGCCGTGGCCCTTTGTGAGGGCATAATTGTTCTAGATTGATTGGCTGGGGATTTTACAGTTAAGGTTCGAGATGGGCTCACAGCATCTTGTGTTGTTCAGCCGCTCGGGTTCGGAAGCTCACCTTCCACGGACGATGGTACCCCGGGACGCCTTAAAGGTGGCACACGATCGGGGCCCCGTCAGCGAGGTGAGCAGAGGGAGTTTTCTGTTGTACTGGTTTGATCCGATCCACGCGTGCCACCGCTTGGGAACATTCCTCCACGACAATTTGCTGGACCCCTTTCTTCGCGCTGCGCGTAGTTTGGCGTCTGTGCTGGCTTTTCGGACGAGCCGACGACATCCTGAGACACTTGGCAGCCAGAGGAACTAGAGCCAGGCCTCGGGACCCGCCTGCGGGTCTCTCTGGGTTTCATCGCATCTTCAACGGCCGAATACCTAGATATCTGTTCTCTTGCTCTGTTCTTGACCCGTGGACAATGCTCGTGTGGTGCTCGTCAACATGTTCAGCACCCGCAGCACGAGGCTGCTGATACTGGCGCTCCTGATCGCCGTCACGTTTCTCTATATCGGCTGGGACCGCCCCTTGGCATGGGGTGACGTTCCTGACTTCGCCACAGATCCGGCAGCCGGAGCCGTGACGGACGGAAAAGCAAATGCACCGCCGTCCAGTGGTGACGCACCTCGCCCACCTGGGTCTTCTAGTCCGGGAGAGAAGAAACCAGAGTCCCCGGGGCTGAGGCCGCCAAAGATCACCGATCAATACGGCGAGGGTGACGATGATGAGGACGAGCCCAAGTTTGAGGGTGAGGAATCTGCCGACGAGAAGGATGCGGATGGTTACGATTTTGAACGCCCTACCAGTCCAGGTGACGTTCCGCCCCCGGCTTCACCCACTTCCGACAAGGTTGAAGAAGAGGCCTCAGTCACCCCTGGCAAGGTTGAAGGACAGGCTCCAAAACCGACTGTGGAATGTCCCGTGAGCTTTGAGAGCTACATGAGTAGCCAGCCAGGACCCAAGTCTACAGGCAGTCGTCAATTCCCCCTAGTCCGTCCGCCTCCTGAGTGTCGAACTTTTGTGGTCCCAGAGCTCGAGGACTATATCACCAAGATGGAGTCGGTAATCAAGGACCCAGATCTGTATAGGCTCTTCCAGAACAGCTTCCCGAACACGCTAGACACCATGGTCAAGTGGCATGGCTACGCGCAGGACAACGGCACCGAGACGACGGAAGAGCTTAGCTACATCAGTAAGTGGCTTCAACGGATGTGATTACCATCAGAAAGAGTGATGGGATCTCGCACTTTCCACGCATGAGAGCTATATAGGATGGACTCACTAATACGTTCATAGTCACGGGCGACATCGATGCCATGTGGCTGCGTGACAGCGCAAGCCAACTGTACTCGTACCTGCACTTCCTGTCGCCCGAGAGCTCGTCGGTCGGCGGCAGACTCAACAGCTTGAACTCGCTCTGGCGGGGGCTGATCAACTCTCACTCCCGCTACATAATCATATCCCCCTACTGCCACTCCTTCCAGCCCCCGCCCGAGTCCGGGATCCCACCCACCGTCAACGGCGCGTACCACCACAACAACCCGCGCCCGGCCTACGACCCGGCCGAGGTCTTCGACTGCAAGTGGGAGCTCGACAGCCTCGCGTCTTTCCTTCAGGTCAGCTCGGGCTACTACGAGCGTACCAAGGACCTGGCATTCTTCGCCAGGTACAACTGGGTCGATGCCGTCAAGGCCGCAGTTGACGCTTCCGCTGCCATGACGGTTGGAACTTATGACGAGGAGGGCCGCGTGCTACCCTCGGCGTGGACCTTTACGGGATGGACGAACAGGGGCTCCGAGACGCTTACCAACGACGGGCTCGGGAACCCGAGCAAGACGAATGGCATGGTGCGGACGGCATTCCGCCCCAGCGACGACGCGACCATCTTCCAGTTCCTTGTGCCCGCCAACATGATGTTCGCAACCTACCTAGAAGAGGCATCCGTCATCATGGAGGCGCTTGCGGAGGGTGGCAGTGGCCGTGGTAGTAAGACCGCACTCCCGGGCATGGACGCAGAAAAGACGGCGCTGGCCGCGAACCTGACGACGGAGATGCGCTCGCTCGCCGCTGGGATCCGGCGCGGTATCGACCGGGACGCCGTGGTCCAGCACCGCGACTTTGGTGAGATCTTTGCATATGAGTGCGATGGCTTTGGCGGCGTCAACCTCATGGACGACGCCAACGTCCCGAGCCTGCTGTCGATGCCGCTGTTCGGGTACGCGCGGGGCCCACCGTCCCGGTTTGGGTCTGGTAAAGGTGAGGACGCGGGCCTACCCAAACGAGACTACGCGGCCATCTACCAGAACACTCGGCGGTTCGCCCTGTCGCTCGCGAATCCGTACTACGCCAAGGGCCCCGAGATCTCCGCCGTGGGCGGGCCACACCTCGGGCCGGGGAAGGCATGGCCCATGGCGGCGCTGGTGGCGGGCATGACTGCCTTCGACGAAGAGACGGGGCTCGTGGGGCCCAAGGGGAAGGGGGGCGTGGAGGAGGAGGTTGCAGAGCAGCTGGCTATGGTGCTCAACTCGACTTCGGGGATGGGCGTCGTCCACGAGAGCGTCAACTCGTTTGATGGGAATGCGTTCACGCGGGCGTGGTTCGGCTGGGCCAACGGCCTGATGGGCGAATTGATCATTAGGATTGAAGAGTGGGAGAGGAAAGCTAATAAGCTGAGCGGAGACGGGTTGCTGGGCAGGAGTTGGCAGTAACATTTAGTTGGACAGTATCCGCCAGCTCAAATCACACATGGTTAGAACTTGGGGAAGCTAGGAAGGTAATAGGCAAGGCAGGTTCAAATTCTTAAATCTCAAAAGACAGCCACGGTGTTGTATTCTGCTTGATAGAGGTCCCACTAACTCGAGCTCAACATTGAGTTTGTTTCTTACGAAACCAACCCACCCCCGACGCCAGTATTCCATCCCCATCAGGATATTTCTTCTTTATACGAGGCATGTATCTGATCAACCGCCCAACCGTTAACAATACCTGTTTCATCCTGTCGATCAGCTATTCTTCACAATCACGCAGTTTCCCTATCTTAAGCTCGTTCCTTTTAGTTATGCAAATAAGGCTGGCACACAAGAACTGAAAGTCTCAGTACGGAAAGGAGCGAAGCAGTCGAAAATTGACTTGGGGTTTCTACGTGTCGAAGCAAGGTAGTGGAGCTTCTAAGAGAACAGCTTGACTGTGTTGTGAAAGTCGGCTAAGGGACAATCCATATGATCATTAATTGTCTGTCTCCGCGCTGACGTTCAGGCCACTGGGATTTGGCACGGCATAGGATACAGCGGTTCACAAGACTCACTTCAGCCGTACAGACAGAGTGTCAGAGTGGCACATGAAGTTGACATTTGGTTACAAACAATTGAAAGGTCTCCTGTGTGATAGAGATCCACGAGGATTGATATATTCAGAGTAACCCATCGCAGTATCTAACTTCATCCTGTGTGGCTACTGAGAGTCCCGACCAGGAAATCAAAGCCAAGGAAAATTGAGCCAAATAAACGCCATCCGTGCAAAACAAGTGGTATCAAAATGGCATGAAGCCCAAGGTCGTAGAACCTGAAGAGAAGAAGAAAGTGATCCCCCAAAACCGATCCCCCCCGTCTTTTGTCCATTCACACCAGGCAAACGACGCAAGAAGAGCATGTATAGCTTTCTACCATTTGCCTCAGGCCTGGTAATCGCGTGGCATAAAACGCATGCCTCTTTTCACAGGGCTGCTGGTGGTAGCCCCTGCACCGGCGGTCTTGGAGTAGACTTTGATCGACTTGAAGAGCCCTGTTGATGGTCAGCTGCTGAATCATACGAGCATGGACGAGGAGTCAACTTACAGTACGCGTCTACAAAGGCATTAGGGTCTTGAGCCGCATATTGCTCGCATGTGGGCGCCTTTGCAGAGCACTCGGCATCATCGGCCCAGGTGGCACCGGCCCATTGGCCACACTGCATTTCTGACGTTAGCAAACGTTTACAAGGAGTAATGCAGCTGATGGGAAAATTTGTACTCACAAAGTCTGTGTTGATGGTGATCCAGTGCTCTTGGAAGTTGTTGTCAATGTTGCAGTTGCTCCCTCCCACGAAGCTGGCCAGGGGGGTGCCGAACGAAGAAGAGTCCAGCGTTGCGTTAGAAGACGAGATTCTGTTCTGCATTGTGCTGTTCCTTGGGAAGAACCACACTGAGATGGCGTCGCTGTGCCACTCCATGGCATAGACACCACCACCGTTTGCGTTCAGACCTTTGCCAAAGTTGGTTGTGCTGTTAGTGGTCTGCGGGCAGCCAAGTCCACCTGAGCCATCGTTGCAGTTCTCATTGGTGAGCTCCGTGCCATCAACGGTTTCTCCCTGTGTCATGGAGCAGGTAGGACCTGTGTGAAGGGTCACCTGGTTGGACTGTTGGCTGTTGGCGCCCTCAATGATGTCGATCTCGCCCTTGTATGGCCAGGCCTCATTGTATGTCCACAGAGCGGGCCAAGTTCCGCATCCCTATGCCGCCACGTGTTAGTACTTGTTTGTTTCTGATGCCTTTCGGTGGGGGGGGGGGTGGAAAGGTGAAAATTAAGAGTTGACTTACCACTGGCATGTGTACGACATCAGCGACAAGGAGCATCTGAGTATATGTCTTCTTGCTGTTGATGCGCGTACTGGCACGGCCATTGGCGGGGTTGGCGGTCTTGTGATCGCTGCCGACGTAGATCATGTCCTTGTGGAATCCCGCCAGTCCCTGGGACGCAGCATTGACCCTGTCCTGATACTGAACAAAACCCTTGGTGGGGTCTGCCTCAGAGAAGAACTCGAACCCGTCGAAGAAGTTGGCTTGGTTGTAGTCGTCAGTAAGATTGTAAGCGGCTCCTGCCACCAGCTGGACACCAGCGAGCAGGGCGAAAGTGGTAGTGGCGACGGAAGGCATCTTGTCGAAAGATATGTACAAGGTCGAATCTGAGACGGTGTGAAATGGCCGAGCTTGAGTAGATTGGGACTTGAGATCGAACACTGTCGAAGGAGGCTGGCTGCTTGTATGTTTACTGCTTGCCTGTCGAGAAAAAGTGACTGTGAGGCAAAAGCAAGTCTGAATCAAGCGACAAGATGACTTGTACCAAGGCTGTTACTGAGCTGACGAATGTCGAAGAAGGACAATTCAGTGAAGCAGACTCGTCTGTAGACAGCTCTCAAGTATGGATCTGTGACAATGTCACAATGTAGAATGATCGTGGGATTGTGAAGAATAAAGCTATTGTTGGGCCTGCAACAAAGGGCTCTCTGTGCCTTCAACAATGGAGGTTGGTGAGAAGCACACAAAAAAATGAAGGACAATGAATGAATATGTGCCAATCAAGGCAAAGGCCGTGTGAAGGAGCGACGGCGGAGGAAAGGGAGAGTTGAGAGAGAGAGATCAGATGGTACCAGCCACGCGGGTCCAAAGTCGATCAACGATGATAGCAAGCAGCCTTGGTGCGAGAGTCTCGACCTTGCGAGAACCGCCCATATGCCTCAGACGGGAATGTGGTGTTAAATATGCTGCACAAGCAAAATCACGCACAGAATGAGTGGGCACGGCTGGCCCTGCATGGAGCTTGCATGGTCCAGATGCCCGCCATCCCGAGTCACCCAATGTGGGCATGTAGGCATGTGGGAAGGGGGAGACGGAGTGACAAGCGACAAGCGACGAGGCGTCAAAAGTCGACTAGGGAGGGAACATGGGCGCAGATCTGCCGGGGAGCCGCACCAGCAATGCAGGGGAGGGGGGAAGAGGCGAGTGGGTAACATCGCTTGACGCCCACACCTGCCTTTGCCCGTTGGTCCCCTTCTTGCCTGCTACTCGCCAATCTAGGCGACCGGGCAATCTGGCTGAGACTGGAACCTTGGAGCCGGAGCTCCTCTTCTTTCGGACCGTTGAGGGGTTCGGGCATATCATGGCCGGATCAGGAGATGGGCACATGACAGGAGAAGGGATGGTTCAGGGTGGGGTTCTACAATATCTGCGTTGCTGCACCGAGCCATGAGACAATCGCGGTGAGCTGCTTGATATGAACAAGGAGCACCGCGCCTGAGGCGGGCCAGCCACTCAGAGAGCCGTCCAGAGAGATAGGCAAGACTGCGCGTGTGGGAGCGACTGGGGTCCCGGATGGACCAGACGAGCTGCATGAGAAACATTTGAGACAGGGTTCGAAGCCAAAGCACTGACTCTACTCTCTTTTCAGATGATCGACGTTAAAACAGTGACAGGGGTTAGCTATACGTGAGACCTGCCAAATAAGCGTGTGCGGCGGTTGACGCTAGTGCATACGGAGTCGTTTACTGTGTATCTGGCTCGACCGGAGTTTTGCACGTATGAAATCCGGACAAACCAACAACAACGTGGCCAGATGGGGAAAAAGAAATGCCATGTTGATATTTCCGAGGGCAGCTCTAGCTCTGCTGGTTGCAGAGACCTGCAGGTATTGCAGAGCCCAAGGCCCTTGTTGGGAGTGACCGAGTCGAACTCCCTTCAGTAGCCAGTCGTGCCAACTTGACCAACGTTGGCCGGGAGGCCCGCATTGTTGGGCTGAGATCCGATCACAGATAACCGTAGAATAATGTGCACGGGATGGGCTTCGGGCTCCGTAAATCAGGCTGAAGTGGGATGCAGATCCAGTGGAGTGAGGAAGGGAGCGAGTGAGTAAGTGAAGTGGAGGCAAGTTGAGGTGCGGTTCAGGGAGGCTCAGGGATGCAGGGAGGTTCGTGTTTGGGAAAGGTTGACGGCTTTTGCCCCCTGGCCGCCTGATTGGATGCCGGCTGGTAGCTACCCCCGTCGGCACGCCAGGCACACCAACTATGTAGATTGGCTCGAGTTGTCCCGCACTTGCATGTGCCGCACTAGCGCTACCCAGACGGCCGTCGCCCAACTGATCTGCGAGACGCACATGCTGGTGAAACATGAGAAGCTTCCAATGTTTCGAAACATCCGCATTTGCCTCTTCTCTCGTGCAGATCACTCGGCCTCCCTACTCCGTACCCTCTTCGCACTCGGCATCACGGGTCAAAAGCAAGGCAGCCGGACCCTTGAGAGTCCTGCCAACCTGGCAGCCTGGACAACCAAAGCTGCCAGGCTGCCAGAGCGGGACGGCCAGGATGAATAGGCAAACAAACAGGACGCAGACCTTGACGGGTGGGGTCCATTTCGCCCCTCAGTGGAAACCCCATTCCGGACCCTGACTGCCAGATTGGCTGGCAGCCAACGGAACCGAGCATCTGGTAAGCATTTGCAGGTTGATTAAGCGCCGGTGTGCCATCTTGAAACAGTTTGACCGCCTCTATGTGCGCGTCGGTGTGTTCAAGCTTACATTGTTGTCGTCGGTGGGAGTCACTTTCAAACTTGTCCTCCCCTTCCTATCAATCGCGTAAATTGTGTGCCACTGTGCAAGTCCCGCGCTACTGGGCTGTGTCTTTGTCAGTTCTTGTGGTTGGCATGATGACTGTTCGCGATGAGCTGTGCATATGCATATGCATATCATATGCAGGAACAAGTGTATTAACTTTATCCACAGATAAAGATCTGTCTGTTGTCAAAGAGACGCCGATTCTAATGCTATATGCCCATGATAGACAGCTAGCCAAGACTCCAGGCTAGTTGTGGTATCGCGATGCCCCATGTGTATCTAAGCAGTAAAATATCCAGTGGCCCAGTATATATGAAGACGCCCATTGCTCATTAAAGCGTCTCTCGTAAACTCATTACTCCGTCGACAGCTCTTCGCTGCTGCTGGGGCTTTCGCCCGACGCATCTTGTCCAAACTCGCGATCGGCCGGCGCCGCGTCATTGCCGGCGCACTCGCCTCTCTGCCGGTCGTCGACCCACTGCTCAACATCTTCACAGCCCTTTGGCACTCGGCACCTCGCCCGCTCATCCGCAGGACATGTCCGCCAGAGCGTCTCCCTCAGCTCCTGGAACACCTCGCGTTCGGCGTCCATCGCCCATATCACGTCGAGATGCTCGTACTCGGGGATCACTTTGCTGAACACCAGGCGCGCGTGCGGCTCGCGGCCTCGCTCGAATCGGCGTAGGAGCTTATTGCCGTCCACCAGGTTGTCGCGGCCGCATACCCAGAGTGCCATTGGCGGACTTTGCGAGTTATACCATGCGGAAGATCCTTTTGGTCTCCGGTGGTGGTGGCGTGTTCGGTGGGTAGGCGAGCGCGGCTCATTTGTGTGGACCTCGGGGGGCACGGCGGCGACTGGGTTCTGAGACTCGTCCTCGTCCTCGCGTTCCTCAGCGCGCCATTCCTCTTTTGTGGAGAGGATACATTTCTACGCAACTTTATTAGCCCGGGACTATTGCATGTAGAGCCGAGGCAACCACAGGCGCCTGGAAACATTGACTCACATGCTTTGCGAAACACTCGCGCCCCAGCCACCACCTCATCGATTCTGCGCTGACATAGACAGGGGCGAACTGAAAGAATCTGTCCCTGAGCCCGCGGTCCCACCTTATGTCCGTCCAGTCGAACAGGAAAGAGAAGACCTTATAGCCCAGCCGACCGTAGAGCCTCGCAGGTAGGAGCCCATGTGCGGTTAACATAATGGGTATAAAGGCATGAATGCCGAACATCATCCTGAACATGGCCGGGGTGATCACCCGCATAAATTTGAAATACATCTTTCCAATTAGCGGGCCAGCATAGGCGGCTGGTGCCAGGGCGCAGAACACAGAGAGCTTCTCCCCCAGCTCCGGCCTCTGCTCCTTGGCTAAGGCAACGAATGTCTCGGTCGTGCCCTGGGAATGGGCTATCAGGCCAATTTTCGAAAATCCCGTCTCGAATTGGACACGGGAGGTGAGCGCAGGCAGATCGAAAACACCCATCTGCCTGATGTTCCAGCACCACATGCGTGGGTCGGAATACTCCAGCAGCACATGCTTCGGCTTGAAGCCGCAGCGGTTGTTGCCGAGCCAGACGTCGTATCCTGACTTGCACAGCCAGAAGGCGAGAGACTGGTCGTCGTTGACGCAGTACGCTCCGGCTGACTGCAGCAGGCCGTGCATGAGCAGCACGGGGTATTTTCGCCGCGCCTCGGGGTCTCTCAACGCCCTGCCCCGCCGCCTGCCTCCCGTGAAGGGGTCGGGACCTCGAGGTTGCCTCTCCTTGGGGTCAAGCTCCACGTATTCACGAGGGTCGTAAACATGCCACAGGTCGATGATGAATCCGTCCTCGGTTTGAACTTCAAATTCTTCAACATCGAGGCCAACCCGCCGTGCGTAGTAGCCCACGTCA
This sequence comes from Diaporthe citriasiana, assembly GCA_014872975.1. NCBI lineage: Eukaryota > Fungi > Ascomycota > Sordariomycetes > Diaporthales > Diaporthaceae > Diaporthe > Diaporthe citriasiana. The sequence continues at coordinate 151,094 of JADAZS010000058.1, forward strand.
CACTTGATTGGGTCTGGGCCACCTTCTGTAGGAAGATAACCGTCGTAGCTCAGCACGCTGTCATTATCGGTCAGACGTCGCTCCTCGGATGTGCGGTGCTTCCACTTCTGCTCTTCCTCCCTTCTTGTGTCCCGTCGGCTGACTTCCTCCTCGTAGAACGGACGGTCTTTATCTGGGTTTCGAAACGTGAGTCTGTACCAGATGCGCCTTGCGACGAGCGGGATGCTCGTGAAGAGGGACCCCAATACTATGACTCCTAGAAATGAAAGACTGAGGAAGAAGGAGGACACTCTGAAAGCCGCGCAATGGATGTCTCGCAGTACGGACGACGGCCCGTACAGTGGCAGCGGGGGGAACAGGGGATTCGTGTGCGAGGGCGGCATGGCTCGTCGTAAGGAGCCCTCAGACGTCTTTTGCAACGACTTGCCATTGGGCACAGCGGGCGCGGTGAATGCTTTGGGCGGTCCGCTGGGGTCATGGGAGTTCTGAGCCTCGACATCGACATCCTGGTGGGCGGTGCCATTTCTCGAGGCTTGAGCGGCTGCGGGCTGGTCCTGCTCAAGTTCATCCTTCAGTGAATTCAGTTTATGCGCCTCTTCTAGTGGCACCCCTGGCAGCCTGTGTCCTTCGGCCGTGGCGATGACGGGGTCTCTAGGCGTAACGAAGAGAGCCTGAGCGGCAACATTTTCCGAATTATCCTCCTCTGGGTTCTTGTGCGATAGTTTCTGTGATTGCTTTGCGAATTCGACTGCGGAGTGGGCCAACGGCGTGGAGCTCGGGCCGGCTATGTTGTTACCTGTCATCGCTGCCGGTCGAGCTTGCGATCAGGATGGAACAAGGCAGACGGGGCGAGGTGATCAAGGGTAACCAAGGGGGCGAGAGCGAGGAAAGGGCAGTACTGTGAAAGCGGGTATAAATCTGGAAGACGGGAAAGACGTCATGGAAGAAATAAACAAAGACTATTATTCTTTAGTTCAGGAACCGGTGTCGGCTGTCTAACGCGTTGGTCTAGGTGCGGAAAAAAAGACGAAGAAACCCCTGACTACCCATGAAGTTCTCCGCAAGGGGACAAGGACCACTCATTTCCCAGGGTGTTGGCCTTTGGCGGGTCAGTGGAGGACAGATGAAATGTGAGAAAGGACGCAGAAATGGCACGAGGGCAGCGCTCGAAGAGAGCGCGTGACGGTGGGTATGTGACAGTGAGTAGTGAGGAGAGAACATCATCCGCAAAGGCACCGTAAATGGTTGGTCCACGGTGAGAGATTCAGCCCCCGCGTCATCATGCAGGGGTGATCATGGAAAATTTGCAGGCGGCTCGACTAGATGTCGCTAGTCATACAAGGTATGTTAGGCATGTGAAAATCAAGCCACACTGGCAGCGGTGTAATTGTGGCATGGGACAGAACAGGACAGCATAGAACAGAGTCTCCGCTGCTGCTCAGGTTGTTGGGAAAAGTGAGCATGGCTTCAGATTCGTTCTCATTGTGAGATTGGCGTCGATGTCGCGCAGAATCTGCTGCCATTTTCTGAGGTCAGGCCGGACGGATGAACGAGGAGGTGACTGCACGTAACGAAGCAGTTCACAAAGCGAAGACGAACATGGTCGACTTGGTACGGGGCGAAGTTGACTTTTATCATTTTAGATATTTGCATGGGTACGGGCGATTTGCAACCTTGATAAAATTAAAATAAGGTTAACTACAGATGCTGCCACTACGGAGTACACAGGGACACTTGCCGGTCGGCGTGCACTGGGTTTGGGTTGGGGTTAGAGTCGGCCGGCTGCCCACTGTGCAGCCCGCTTGCCGAGGTTCTCCAGGAGAATCGGCAGGGGTCCACGGCCATCGTCAACCTGCCTCCGCGCCGAACAATTGAATCCGGCACGACTTGTCGCATGTCTGTCTTCTCTGCAGCACAACAACCTGCCCGTTGGAAATACTCACGCTGTCAGCTATTTCAGACGGAGTCGGTTGCGCCGTGTCATATGCTGCCCGAATTCCTGGTCCCATACTCAAGCAAGACGATGAGCTACCGATAAGCAAGCTCCATAGCTGTGCGCTGCGGGGCCGACTTTCATCGCCAACCTCCTCCGGTTCACGCCTCTCGACATACTGCAGTTGCGACCTTTTGCGCCTCTTCTTTCTTGTCCCTCACCCTCATATCAGCTGACGGCCATGTCTTCGCTGGCACCCGGCGACCTGTCCCATTCCCATCGGAAGCGGAAGAGGAGGCGTAGGCACGACAAACCCGCCATTGCGGCCCGACTCGTACTCGACGACCATGTCAAGGGCGACGTTGGCATCTTGTCCGAGGACTTGTTTGCCGACCTGTTCCCACACTTGAACTACGGTAGCTCTTCCTGTCTCTACATTCAACCGAGGCGCTTTTATGCTAACGTGCACCTCTCCTGCTAAAGAACCCCAACACGACCAAGACGGCCCCCTCGTCCCTGAGGTGCTCCATGTTGCTTTGGCCCCGTGGGCACCCAATGCCTCTGCCGAGACCACCAACTGGACCATAGTCCCCGTCACCCAGTCTTCTGCCCTCGCACACTCGACTCTCCAGTTCTCTCCCTCCTCCCTGGCCCTCCAAAGCTTCGCGACCACCCTTCAACAAGTCGCGCCATCCAAGCTGTCAAGCCACAGCAGAAGTGGAATCGAAATACTAGTTCTGGATGTGGTGGCTCTGTCGCTAGATGCCGTCTTCGTGAGTCTCGAAGGCGAGCTCGCGAAAAGGTTGGAAGACGGGGAGGGCACTTTCTTCCGGGACCACCCCGATGCTACCTCTGCCCAACTCAAGGGCAAGGGCAAAGGCGTTGCAGCGGAGGCGTCTCCGGATGATCGCCTAAAGACCGCTATACGAGTTGCTCTGGGTACATTGAAAGTTGTTCATGCTGGAGACCTGTTTCCACTGCCTCTGCCACCCCACGCTATAACTCACGTGCCGCCGAACCCAGGGAAGGTGACTCTTTGCGAGCCCGTTGCTCAAGGAATACTGTCTCCGTCCACCAAAATTATCGTCTCCAGAGGGCGCATCCACTCCAAAGATAGCTGTGCTCCTTCCGCCATGTCATCGTCTCAGAAGCTTAACGGGCCTGCCGAGGATGACGATGACACAGCCAACGACCAATTCTACTCCGCAGCGGAAGAGCGATATAGGACGGGCACCGAACTTCAGACCGAAGAATCCGATGTCGTTACTGAGACTGAAGAGTCAGAGCTTTCCTTGGACGAAAACGACGATTTATCGGACGATTCAATGGATGATCTGATATCATTACAGGCTCCAGCCTTACCTGCAACAGCTGCCAGCGGTGTGTCCACAATCGCTGCTGGTACACCAATGACGTTGGGCCGTGGGCGAAAGACCAACGGTGTCAGTACGCCTGGTTCAGTCTTCTCGACCTTCACTGCCACTACTGCCAGACTCGACCGACCTCGCGGGCGGCTTTTTAAAGCACAAGGTCTCATGAGACCCATTCCTCCAGAGCTCCTGCATCCTAAGGTTGTCCCTGCTGACGATGAGGAGGCGCGTGTATATGTCGACATCAGCAATTTGACAAGAATTGGCTGTTTTTCCGGCGACTGGGTGAGGTTGGAACCTGCGCAGGAGCCACCTGCGAACGGATTTGGCCAATTCGGCCTCGGGAGCTTTGGCGACCTTGGTGAGGATGAGCCAGACTGGCGGCCTGTGAGGGTCTTCGGCTTGCCGGAGGGCTACTCACAGCGACCTGTGACGAGGATTGTACACTCCAAAAACGAGGGCAGGCGACCTTCCTTCTTCGAGTCGCAGCTGCAGAAACCGTCAAGCCCTGCGGTCTACTTGTCACCGGTCTTGTTGGCAAATCTTGACGGTCCAGCCTACCTGCGCATAGCCCCTTTGAAAAGGGGCTCTCCTGTCTTAGCGAAGAACCCCTTGTCGAAGCTGACAGGTTCTTCGCAGCCACCATATGCTCGCGAGGTCACCCTGCGGCACGTTCGAACTCCCAAATCGGTGGAGAGAGACGTACAAACAGCTGTCATGGCTGGCGTCAAGTGCTACTTTGAAAAGAAGTCGAGAATAGTCAAGAGTGGGGACTTGATCGCATTTCCTATCGACACGCAGCTCGGAAAGACGCTCCAGGAATCCGGCGCAGACAATCTCGCTGTTGATGACATCTTGTCTTTGGCAGCGTCGAACCCGACGAATCAAAGACAGGGTCTCAACTATGATGAGGTGGTTTGGTTCAAAGTCACCCATATTGTTCCTATGAAACGTGAAGGCCTTGAGGAAGAGCCCGAGGAAGACACATGGGGCTCAGTCGCATGTATCGATGTATCAATGACACTGTTGCGACAAACAGGTTCTGTGACCAGTCGCATACCGGGCGTCAAGAACAGTACGTGGAGGTATTATCTTGGCCTGAGAAAGCCGCCAGACCGAGCTTTCCAGTCTCTCCCTACAGCAATCATGGAACAAGAGCGGCCACAAGTTTCGCCCCTGCGAAGTCGCTTGCGTGAGCTTCTGTCCGCTGCGACTAGCCAAAGGGCGATGCAACTCAATATGCCCCCGTTGGCAATTTTGCTGGTCTCCACCCAAAGAAATATTGGGAAAGCCACCGTTGCAGGCGATGCGTGTTCCGATATTGGCCTCCACACCTTTGTTCTGGACGCATATGACATCGTCAACGACGCAGGCTCAGGAGGCAGCGACATCAAGACGGAAGGCTTCTTGAAGAGTCGAGCCGAGCGGGCCATGAGCTGCGGCCCAGAATGTTGTGCTTTACTGATCAGGCATGTTGAAGCTTTCACTGCGGACAGGATGGTATCGTCAATGAAAGAGATCTTGGCTGGTGCCAGAGTGATTATCGCTACTACAACCGAAGTCGATAAAGTGCCCGATGGGGTGAGAGGACTGTTCACCCACGAGCTCGAGATGAGGGCTCCAGATGAGGGCGAGCGTGAAGCAATACTGAGAAGCGTCATCGATGACCGAGCTATTTCTCTCAGCCCTGATGTCGACTTAAGCAGTGTCGCCCTCAAAACCGCCGCTCTAGTCGCGGGTGATCTGGTCGATGTCGTCGACCGGGCGCTGGTGGCTCAGCGGTCACGTCTCGAGAAGCTCACCTCCCAGGCAACGGATACAAACACCAGGCTCACTCTTCGTGACATACAAGTCGCTGGCGGCCCATCCTCACGCGGCCTGACACCGTCTGATTTCGAGGTCGCCGTTGAGGCCGCGCGCAAAAATTTTGCAGACGCCATTGGAGCACCAAAGATTCCCAATGTTACATGGGATGATGTTGGCGGTTTAGAAAACGTCAAAGATACCGTCTCAGAGACCATACAACTCCCTCTTGAGCGGCCTGAGCTTTTCGCTAAGGGAATGAAGAAGCGCAGTGGCGTTCTTTTCTACGGGCCGCCGGGCACGGGCAAAACGCTGCTTGCTAAGGCCATTGCAACGGAGTATAGCCTGAACTTCTTCAGTGTTAAGGGTCCTGAGTTACTAAATATGTACATTGGTGAGTCGGAGGCCAACGTGCGGCGGGTATTCCAAAGGGCAAGAGACGCCCGGCCGTGTGTGGTGTTCTTCGATGAGCTGGATTCCGTGGCGCCGAAGAGAGGCAACCAAGGAGACAGCGGCGGTGTCATGGACCGCATTGTGAGTCAGCTGCTGGCTGAACTGGACGGTATGTCAAGTGGTGAAGACAGTGCTGGCGGAGTGTTTGTTATCGGCGCCACCAACCGTCCGGATCTCTTGGACTCGGCACTGCTGCGACCGGGAAGATTTGACAAGATGCTGTACTTGGGAGTGTCCGACACTCACGAGAAGCAGCTGAGGATTTTGGAAGCACTGACACGGAAGTGAGTGGATATCACAGAGCTTCACCCATTCGAACATAAAAAACTGACCATCCAATCGCAGATTTACTCTCCACCCGACTGTCACCCTGCGTGCTGTCGCAGAGAAGCTCCCATTCACCTACACAGGCGCAGACTTCTACGCGCTTTGCAGCGACGCCATGCTCAAGGCCGTGACAAGACAGGCCGGCAAGGTGGATGCCAAGATCAAGGCCCTGAATGCCGAGGCCGAGGGCGAGGGCAAGAAGCAGACTATCTCTACGGCAAATTTCTTCGACCACCACGCTACGCCGGAGGATGTCGCCGTGATGGTGACGGAGGAGGACTTCATGGACGCACACAGGGAGCTCATTCCTAGCGTGAGCGCGGGCGAGCTGACTCACTACGAGCGGGTCAGGGCCACCTTTGAGGGCGGGCGGGAGGCCAACGGCGCTGCGAGCGCAAATGCGGAAAAGCAGAGGCCTGCGCCGCTCAACCTCAGCCAGAGGACGGTGTCGACTGCCTCGCAGCGAAGCGCGAGGGGCAAGGGCAAGTCGGTTGCTGCTAGCAAGGGCAAAGGGAAGGCGGTCGCCGCGGGAAGTGACGGCGAGGATGCCGAGTACGAGGATGACTATGGGATCGATGCCCAGGAGGTAGAAGGGGACGGGCCGAACGGGGTCAGCACCAAGAGCAAGGGGAAGGGGAAGGCGGTTGCTGGGTTCCAGGACGGCACAGCAAGTGACGATGATGGGCTGTATGACTGAGTGTGCTTCAAGTCAGACTTGGTGTGTCAGGATTATCGAAAAACGTAAATAGGGAAATGACAGCCGTGTTTATATAAACCTGAACCTCTGGATTTCTGCGCACGAAACACTCTTTACTGCAATTCACGTGTTGCCCGGGCAGTGTGTGTTTGATGCAACTTTTATCCTTCTTCATTAATCGATTCATATTCAAGGCCACAAGGTCTAATCCCACCCTTCTTTAGAATACCCACTTACAACTGCTGTGGATTGCACACAGAGCTGCTGCTGAAGAGCCCAGCTGTTGCACTATCCGAACCAGTTACAAACGCTGTCATGGAGCTTATGGGATTCACGGCAGGCTCATGACGCGAGCATTCAACAGTGAGAGCAGCCGTCAGTGCATAGTCTGCATTCAGTTCACATCAAGTAAAGCAACCTCTAGAGACCAATTGGTGACCCTGACATGTGAATCATGACTGCCCCAGGAAAATGCACCTCATGTCCTAAACCCAAAAGCGCATATAGGACTTGCCACAGTGCCATACTCCTTGCTACTGGTATCAACACCAGTTGAGCACAGCGGTACTGAGATCCGGCTGTGATTCGGCGATCTGATTAACCAGCAATGATCATGACTTGCTTGCCTCCGCCTCTGCCCCCTCCTTTGCCTCACCAGCAGGCTTCGCTACAGCCTCCCCCTCCTCCTCCGGCTCAGGCTCCTCCTTGATAGCCTCCCGGCTCTCCACCTTCTCGATCTCCTCAGCGCTCGCGCTCGCCACCCTAGCGCCCGCGAACGTCTCCTCGGCCGGCGCCTTCCACGTCGCCGTCGTGGGGCTCTGTACCGTGTGCAGCGCCGCGCCCAGGCTCGTGTCCCCAGCGCCGCTGTTCTTCCACGCGCCGCTTGTGGGCGACTGCAGGCCCGCCCCGGTGGCGGAGGACGACGTGGACGCCGCGACGGATAGGTGCGACATCTCCTTTGTCGGGGGGTCTGTCGGCTCCCCTGTCGCTGTGCTGGGGGACGCGGCCTGCTCGTCCTTGGTCGCCCCGGCCTCGTCGCTGCCTGCTGCCTCCGCCTTCTTGCCGTGGACCTTCTCCCTCAGCGCCTCCAGTTTGGCCTTCTTCGCCTTGGCCGCGGTCTCCTTGGCCTTCTGTGCTGCCTCCTCCGCGACGCTCTTCGTGGCGGCAACCACCTTGTTGTTGTTGTTGTTGTTATTGTTGCTGCTCTTGACGGCCGCGGCGATCTTGTTCGCGTTCTGCTCCGCCTCGCTCTTGACCCGCTCAGGCGGCGGCGGCGGGTTCGGCATGGCGGGCGGGTAGGGCGTCTTGTCGGCTGGTTGCTTGTACTTGGGCACGGGGGCGACGGCGCCCTTCTTGGGCTGTGTGAACTCGTCATAGTAGATCTTGACGTGCTGCTTCAGCTCGCCGTACTCGTTCCACTCCTCGATCTCGACGATGTCCTAGGTCGCAGGAACTGGGCGTTAGCTAACCAACCTGACGAAGGTGCTCAAGTCCGGCAGGATATGGTGCTCCTGCTGTCAAGAGGGCCGGGCAGACTCACGCCGAGCACAATGCCCGTCTGTACCAGCCCGGGCAGTCTACGCGGCCGGCCGTCGGCGGCCTTGCCCGCGCGTCGGCCCCAGAGCATGCGCGCCTTCTCATCGGTGGCGACGTCGATGGCCTTGAAGGGCACACGATTGGCGCGCAGAATGGTCTCGAGGCGCGAGGTGGCTGTGATGATGTGTCTGTTCCCGGCGGTCAGGGAGGTGTAGATGTACAGGGCCGGGTCGGTGCTGTAGTTCTTTGCGCCGGCTTTCCTGACTGTCTTCTTCACCGGAGCCGGAGCCGGAGCCGGGGCTGGGGCATCGGCCGAAGCCTCCGCCGACGACTCAGCCGTTGTTGAGCTCTGGGCTGGCTCCTGGGCTGGGGCTGGGGCTGGGGCTGGGGCTGAAGCTGTTGTTGAGTCTGGGACAGCCGAGCTGCTGCTAGTTGCTGCTGCTGGTGTTTCCTCGGACGCCATGTTGGGTGGTCTGGTACTTTCTGTGGGCTGTCGTGGAGGAGGCAGATGGATGATCCTGAGATGGTTCTGGGTTCTGGAGTTGTCGCTGGAAACGTGGCACTTGGTTGATGTTCCTCTCAGGGTGGTCAATGTTTGGAATGGGGGGGGGGGGCAGGTCAGATGGGCCAGGGTGGGATGGGACGGAGGTACGCGGAGGGGCCACTTCACACTGAGCTCTGGGCTTAGAGAGATCAGAGGTGGCCGGCCTCAAGCGTATGAGTAGGTGGATCCTGCGTTTCACCAATGGACCCGGCCAGCGGTGGTGGCCGCCATGTGAAAGAAAGATACGATCTGCAAATTCCCCAGCCCTCCCCACCAATGCTATGCTCTTATGATATTGGACTGTAGTGTGTCGTTGCGGAAGGATAAATTGCTCGTGGCGTGAGTGTTGTACACTATGTATTCCCGCTGTACTCTGATTGCCTTATCGACAGTACAGTATGACGTACTCAGGGGTCCCAACTGTAATTGCGAACCTCGGCACCCTTTGCCGCCGCCAACCTGCAGTGCATCACTGGTGTACTTGGCCGTCTTATACACGCATCCAAGTGCCAAAGTAGACTACATCATGGCCAAGCGCGTATTCCTCAGTACGGTACAAGCTTATCAAGACCATGTTCCCTTTCGACCCGGCATGGCCGATCTAGCGTCCTTCCATGAGACATCCCGAGAATGCCTGCATCAAAGCCACAATCTTGAGAGTGAGAGGACTCTTCTGTTGACTGGAGTTGCGATCAGCACAAAGCCCACGGCAGCAGATGCTGCAAGCACCCTGTTAGGAGTACCGGATGTACACAAGAAATGTCGCATTTTATTGTTGAGCTGTGAGAAACCAACACATTAACAAGACAATATTGTCTCCGGAGAGGCTTGTCGTGACGGAGACGATCGTGCCACAACTGTGTTGTGGCACTTCAACACTGCCATTGGTGCTCATCCGTCACTACATGACAAGGTTACGCTGCGCAACATGATATAAGAACATGTACACAGGAATAAATGTGCCTATATCGCTCAGAAATCATTCTGCAAATTTCCGAATAACTGAACCAGCCTTGTGATACGATATGTGCCTACTAGTTCCCCCAAATAAAGGCTCCAAGGGGCACAAGAGCGCCAAATCGAAGAGCGTCTCACCCAAACCTGCCACGGTCCCTACTGTACCCTCACGCAGCCGGATGCCTCAGTCCAAAGCCTGCACCTCCCTGGCGGCATCCCCTATATGTGAAGCAGAGTGCCTCATCGACTATCTCAGGGAGAGATATCCAGCGGAAAGCGGTACCTGGGAACAGTATAGCCACAATCTCGCTCTGCGCCACTTGGATGAACACGTCCATACACAGTTTGACCTGGCCAAATCTGCAACCGATGATGTCGGAAAAGGTGTCAAGGCAATCCAGGAGAGCCTAGATCAGATGCATGAGACTTTGAAGGGGACGGATGAAGCTGCCAAAGCAGCCAAAATTTTTGGAGAGGAGACGAAAAAGAGGCGGTCCACGAAGGAGGACGAGCAGAGGAAGATGAGGGAAGAGGCCGCAAAGAGCGAACTCGAGCGCTTGAAGGGCCTGGTAGCGAAGAAGGAAAAGGAGGACGAGGAACGAAAGAACAAGCCAGCCCAGAAAAGGGGCCTCGACGAAGCAGATGTTCTCAAGTTACTTGATGAACGCGACATGCGCCGAGAGTTGGAGAGACTGAGAGGGCTCCAGGAAAAGCCGGCGCCCAAGCATAGCAAAGACTGCCTTGGGGAGGCCGACCTTGTCAAGATCCTTGATGAGCGAGAACACGAGCGAGAACACGCCAGACTCCAGGCTCTCGAGAGCCAAATAGCGAAGGATGCCAAGCCGGTAAGTAATCGGAGTAGCAGGATGAAGTAAAGCAGTACTCACCCCACCACACATCCCTTCCTCACGAGCTCCAACCCGCCATTCAACCGTCAATGAAGACTAACTTAAACCTTCAGGACGATGTAAAGATGCAGGAAGCCCGATTCTGCGAGATCTTGGAGGAGAACGAGCAGCGAAAGGAATTTGAGAGACTCAAGACGTTTGAGGCAGATGCCCTGAGGCAAGCTACCGGTCCCTATCCGGGACCAACCGGCCCAGTGACTGCAAGCCTTGCAGAAATGGAACGATTGATCGAAAAGATACTGGAGCGGCACGATCTGACGCGACGATTTGAAGGAAGTTCCCACGCTCTGGGGACCGGGCAGAGGCGGGAGACATCGCCCGCCGCCGGACCCAACCGGGAAGCCGAGACGCAGCACACGATCGACCAGATCCTGCAGACGCTTCTGCAGCGCCAACATACCGACAAGGCGACGGAGCTGTTGGAGCGCCTGCTGTACAAATCAAAGCAGGACAGCCACAGTGACCGACACTGGATCCTCACCGAAGTCCTCGCATATATAGACGAATACTTCCTGCCTGAGCAGCGACAGGACGAGACCGCACGGCCCGGTCCTTACCATCATTATCACCATCACCTCAACGACACCGGCTGCAGGTTTGGCTGTGAAACACCAAGCACTCACAGCTTCCATACCTCGACTCCTTCTCGAGGTCATCAACCCGGTCTCGGACCTTCAGGCCGCTGGCAACCAATGCGCCCCCGAGCTCGAGTTGTGAGACCGGCCACGTGCCCCTGGGAGCCCGAGGCTCATTGCTGGCACGGGAGTCCACTGTATTGAGGTTTTACGTCCTTTGCTCTTTGCAAAAGCAACCTGGATCGGGGTCCTGCTCCCTGGTAGTGTACAGTGAGCCAGGCTGGCACTGACCAGGTCGGCAGTGGGTAGGTACTGTTTTCTCCTCGGCAGGTCACGCTCCTCATCGGGGATGGAGTAGCCGAGCCGATGTGGGAGCATGTTCGCTGTGCGCCGCGGGACTTTGTAATACAGATTTGCTGCTTATCCGGAGGGTTCGACCGTATGGGGAGGGACCGGAATGTGGTGGACCTGACCGCTGTTTGAGAAGACCCATTTTGGGCAAAGCATCCGACGTCGTCCTTCATGGCAGACTACAGTGGCATATAAAACACCTCCCGGGCTCAGGCCTTGACTCTGTAGAATAGGAGTCAGTGGGGTGGTCCCAAGCCCGAGGGAAATTGGAATGGGGTTTCTCGTGCGCAGACACCACCAGCCGACCTCTGCGACCTGAGCACAACGGTCAAGCTCGGGCAGAAGCTTAAACACGTGTGTCAAGCTTTATCGGGGCTCTCAGGCCTGATCATCTCTTCTGTGTAAGTGGCGTCTTCTCTATCAGTTTGCGTGGGACGAAACAACCTCGGTGCGACGTTGCCTCGGACGACAGACACATCTTGTGCGACCGCCCGCCCAGCACAATACGAAGAGCTAGTGTATGCAGCTTAGCTGGGTCTCCTGTGCTGAAGAATTGTTCCATCCGTGCTTCTTTTCCGCCATGGTTATCGTTAGTTGTGGCATATTGTCGCGGCCCATCGGAGGGGCGTCCTGTCACCCAGAAGCTTGACGGCTGTCTCCTGAGTCGGACGTCCCGGTGCAAGCCTTGGTACCTCATTGTGTTGTCAGTCATCATCTTGCAGATATCACACGCTCTGGACTCCCCAGACGCATTGGTTCCAAACTCTCACCCTGTGCAGGAGGAGACGTCCAGGCAGGCAGGTTGGCCCCCCGGCGTGCATCGGCGGCGATTTGGCGTTTAATATGGCGCATTGTTCGAGTCAATGTCGGCGGTTTTTGGGGTCTGACTTTTCGCCATGGCTCCTGGCGTCAGACCCTTGTCGTCTGTACCCTCAGGGCTTGCAGATCTACATGTCATCAGCCAATGACGGTGTCTTGTTCCTGAAAAAGATGGGGCTGCGCTGCAAGGAAAACCCAGGACCCATCGTCAGTACCACGACGACCTCCTCCCAATAAGGTAGTGGATCCCCAAACTCAGGGCTGGCATTGGTCAGAGCATCTTGAGTCCCACTTGCCTGACAACGTCAACCCGCTCGGATGAAATTGCGCGCTTCCTGCTGCGATGTGCCGGCTCACCTCCGTGCAGTTGCCGCACAACTACACTAGACACAGAGAGGATGCAGACGACGTAGGAAAAGGAGGCGCACCCACCCCCGTCCCTGCCCATCCACACCTGACCCCTGTTGCCCCCATCCCAAGCGGCCGCAATATCAACCTCGTCGCCTTTCTTGCCTCGGCCGCACGTTCTTGCTCTTTTCCTTCCCCAGCCAGCGCTCTCAAATACACTCACTCGCTCAGCTTGCTTCGCGCAGCCTTACACTCGCTACAACTCACGATTCAACGGACGCTTCAGAGACGCACGACGACAAAGATCACTATCTCTCACTCGACCCGGATCGCAAAAGTTCTGTCGATAAACCACACATTTGATCATCCGCACATCACAACCCACAAATCCTCTCTTCAAGATGCAGATCTCAAACATCCTCCTGACCGTCCTGGCCGCCGGCGCCTCAGTCGTCTCCGCCCAGGACTCAACCACCGTCATGACCACCTCTCTGACAAAGAGCGTGACCCTCACCAAGGTCTCGGCCACCCCCAGCAGCAGCCTCTTCACCCTGAACAGCACGACCGAGTCCGTCGCGACCCCGACCACGTCCACCTACTTCCCGCTGGGCAACTCGACCAACCCTTACCCATCTGGAACCGGTGTCCTGCACACCTCCACCAGGGCCTCCGCCACCGCCACAGAGTCGTCCGACGAGACCGGCAGCGCCACCGGCTCGGCTGCCGCGAGCTCCTCCAGCTCGGCCGCGGGCGCGCAGACCCTGCAGGGTGGCCTGCTCCTCGGCGCCCTGGGCGCCGTTGCCATGCTCGTCTGAGGGGTTCGGTGATGGGGTTTCACGGCTTCATTCTGGTCAGTTGAACCACCACGTTGGGGAGACGCTGGCTAGCGAGCCAGCCAGCCGAACCGGCTCAGGCATCGACTTAATTCTTCGCTTCGGCCTTCACGTCAGCCATGGGGTCAATGATAAAGCGTTTTTTATTCCCGAGGGGACGAGATGATTGGAGGTTTTCTTGGTCGGGCAGGGGAAGGAGGGAGGAACGACAAGACTTGTGATACCACGATGCATCTTTTTCTTTGCGTTTTCTTATATTTGTTTCTTCCCATCTGTCCTTCTTGTTGGATTCATCATCAGCTGGCTACTGGCTGGCACGATCCTACCTTTTTCTTGGTCGTAATTTGGACTATCACTCGCCATAGAACGCTGGAAAAGAGAAAAGTTTTGGGTCCCGAATTACCTGATCACCCGAAGGGGGAAGCATTGCTACGGAGATATACGACGGCGGCAAGTAGTTCATGGGCTTCATGTTGCACAGTTTAGTACCATTCCCCAACAGCGGGATTGAACATACTACAATCGACACGAAATGATGATCTGCTACTGAAAACTGCCTGGGTTTGCCCACTCACGCGCTGTTGTCCCTCCTCCACGTGTTTTGGGTGTGTCTCGAAAAAGCTAATTCACCCTGGGGCAAGTGCCCGAATCCGCCTCAATCGGGAGCTCGCTGGGGATCTGATATACCTGCTGCGTCTCAGGGTGCTCGGTTGCGTCGAGGGCTGGCGGGTCAGAATGGCGAACAGGGACCTCCTTGCTCAAAGAGGCATCTGAGATCCATTCGGCAATTACTGTGGGCTGGATGCGACACATTGGGTAGTGTGAAGGTGCAACGTCATTGTTGTTCTGTGACAATACTGTGGTACACAAAGTGTCATCGCTCCTGCTTCTTTGTAACAAACAGTAGCTACCTTCCGGCGCAACTGGTTTTATCTCCAATCTTGACGGACTGGCCAGTTCTTGTTATTGTCTGGTTGTCCTCCGTCCATCTATAAATCTTCCTGCCTCGGCCAGAAACTTTCCCCAACCCCTCCAACCCAAACATCAGATGTCAATAGCTCAGTACTTCGATTGTCCTCCACCAATGAAAGTTGCAAATACCTGACCAGTACCGTCCCATATCCGAGCCATGTTCTGGGTGAAGACCAACGAGTCGAGACTATCCTCCCCAAGATGATACCATGTCATGTACACTCATTTCCCTTTGCTCGGAATTCCTGGGTCACTTGTTCAGTAACCCTCTCCTCCTTCTTCCATAATGTCAGGACGTCCGAGTTGTCGATCCCCTAATACAAATACCTTTAGCAGTGAAGGCTTAACCCTGTCCCCGAAATCCCAGAAGCGGCGATTCTCGCTCTTTATACAGCGTGCCAGGTAACCCGAACCACCACGCTCAAGACCAGTGGTGGTCACACATTTCTTCCAGCGAGCGGGTGGTCGATCGGTCGGCAGGTCGGACTTGAGCGTGTGCCTCCTGAGCTCCCGTCATTTACGTTGTGGTTCGACGCGGACAAATACAACACGCTATCCTCTGCCCTAAGCCACTGTCGGGTGAGGACACTTGTTCGCCTTGCACAGATCGCATAGGTCTACTCCGGATGTTGTTCTATAAGGACAACCCAGAACGTGGTGATCACACCACTTGTCGCTCATTGTGTTGCGGCCGGTTGTCTCCGGGTTGGATTTCTTCTGCGGCGGACTTGTGCCTGGTTTGAGCTGTGATCAGTCACGACATACTCGTGCATTGTGGGCCCACGGTTTACTGACTGATATAGGTGAGGAGAGATCGTGAAACGACAGAAAAAGGAGGATACTAGCCTCGCCGGGGTAACGGAGCCTCTGGGGGGAACGATGCGGTCTATCGAAGGCACATGGCCGTTCAACCAGGGAAATGTTCTCACATATATCAGGGATTGCGACCCCTGTCGTCGACTGAGCTTGGGCCCTTCATCCCATCCAACATTTTGTACCTGGCAGTGTGGGTGTTACTGATGGCGCAGGTGACCAGTGTCAGGACGGCAAATTTCCACTTCCTGCAGACCACGGTACGACATGGGACAGCCTGAAACGCACGCATCCGCGGCTCTTTGCCCCAACAGCACGGTACGCGGGTCCCATTCGAGGGGCGCGGGCAGCCTGTGTGGCACGGGCTGGCAAGGCGAGAAGCTACGCGCTGCTCCGCGAGGGGAAAAGAGAGACCGGCGGGCAGCTCTGTTTGCCTGGAGGAACTTGGCACGGGAGAGATGTATAGGCGGAATCCGAACGACTCCTTGCCCATCCTCGGCATAATGGCCAGACACTCGGGATTCAGAGCTGCTGACGACGCGTAGTAGCTGACAGCGCACATCCAAGACAATGGCTGTGGGCTGAAGAACTTCAACGAGGCGATCCATGCTCGGGAAATCTTGCCTGCGCTCAACGCGCACACTACTAGCACGGCAGAGCGAACCACTATCGCTGGGTGGCACCGACTGTTTTTTTGCTTTTGCATTCTGGACGCAATGGTGCGCGCGTTGTCCGGGCCGTCGACATTCCCTCTTTCGGATGGACCAGCATTGCAGATCGGCAGGCGGGTCCAATGGTCCTGCACTCGTCCAAAAAGTTCAATACGATATGGCACTTGTACGCAACGAGCGCTGTTAATCAGATCCTACGGTGGCATCGAGATGAACAGCGGTGAACCTTGTGCCAAGTAATGTTTGGGGATAGAGGGCGAATACCCGATTTGGCGGGCCCGTTTCGCCCTCTGCATACCTGTGATTTTCTTATGCAGGAGGCAGGGAAGACACGCGGGTACTTTGGAGGTTGTGGTGGCCGTGATGGTGTGAGAGCCCCATAGGTGAGTTGACCGGTGAGTCTCAGTAGTGCCTGGGTCCGTCGACGAAGGCGGGTAATGCCAGCCGACGAGTGCAAAGCGCAGGCATCTTCAGTTGCTGTGCCATGTCGCAACGGCCGTAGCATGGACGCTGAGCGCCGAGCCGAAACAGGATTTTGGCTCGAGGATCGCCGGGTCGTCCCATTCCTTCATCTATGTATATGCAGAGATAGAGCAGGTTATAGTGTACTGTTCACCCAAAGCTCTCGGGCCGTCCCTCTGCGCCACTAGCTCAGGCCACTCACCTTTCAGGCGGCCCAGCAGCTAGAGCGACCACACCTCGTCGTACTCAGGCCAATCCCTGGGATTGCGGCTCGAGCCCAGAACCCGGCCGGGCGTTTCGCAGAAACAAAATTCGGGGAACACGAGCTGTCAGCATTCGGGTCTTGAAAGGCGGAGGGCAGCGAAAGCGGTTGATGTCTCAAGAGAGGGAGGAGGACTGGTGTCTCTCTTGTGTTCCCGGTTCCACGGTACAGGTAAACCCACTAGGGTGGAGACGAATGTCTCTGGCGCGTGTCGTTGCTACGCTACAATAGCTGCCGTGTGCTGCTGCGGAGTAAGCCTGGATGCGAGGGAGGGACGTTGTGGATATCGCTCGTACAACAACATGCACAAAGCACGTGGACAACTAATGACGTGCAGGTGGGTGTTTTAATAGACTTGTTCTTTTCCTGTCGCTTCTTGAGTGAGTCTAGCGTGGCCCGTCAGGCGGCCTGGTTTGGGTCGAGGGCGGCGACCCGGTTACACTGCGCGTGCGAGGGCGTCGATAGCCTGTTGATAGCGAGTCTTGATCGTCCTCTAGACAATCAAGGAGGCACCGCACCAGACGCGCATTCACAGTCCTGGAATGGGGTCCTGCGGGCGGGCCGTTGCAACGCCGAAGCGACAAGCTGAGTGGCGCTCATTCGCGTAGCACTGGAATCACTTTGCCTCTCCCTTTCTCGGTTGAAGCCAAACCTGGGGTCCAGAGTGGTCATGACAAGGGCCCACGACGTTCAAGCGGAGAAGCAAAGGCGCGAGGAGATTGAGGACTGACTCGAATAAAAGAGTGCCGGTGTTACAGAATGTTGTGGTAGTCGAGATGCACCATGAAGGATGAACATGCAGCTGCGGCACATCGGAAATAACGAAGGAGCGTCCCTTGTTGTAGCCAAAGTATAAACAGATGCAGGACGTGAAACAAAAATGCTGGCGAACCACTTAAGGGGGAGGGGACCCTTGGAACCTTGGGAGGCTGACCCGCATGAAGTCCAGTGGATGCAGTTGACGAATTGGACCCCCCTCCGCCCTCCCGGGTCAGGGTCCGTCCAAGTCAGTAGCCCGTCATTACATAGGTAGTGTAGTTGGTGGCTGACATCACTTGCGACACCAGACGGCATAGCACAATCCTTCAGATCCAACCTACACTATGACTACGAATCTACACGTTAGCCAGCTCAGCTCAGCCCAGCCTGGCCATGACGACTGCAAGCAGGCGGGGCAGGCGGGAGGCGGAGTCGGAGGCCTTGGATAAGGCCGGCTGGCCCGCACTGCTGTGACTGGTGAGTTGGTTGGTCGGTTTGGCCTGGTTTGGCCTACGGTGCTCCCAGCTGAAAGGTGAACCTTGCCTCCCGAGGAGGGCCCTGGAATGGGCGCCCTTTGGAGGGGGCGCATTCGCATTCACTCCATCATGCCGCAATCTCGGCTGCTTCCAGTCGGCCGCCCGTGTGACTGGCGTGACGTGACGTGACGGTCCTGCTTTCTTATAACCCGTTCGCTAATCACTCGCCTAAATCGCACCCCTCGGTCTCTTCCCCTGCCACTTACTTTCGCACTCCTTGGCACCTAATCGAAAACCACATCACCTTATCAACCTGTCTTCGCGAATAGTACCAGGACATCATGTCTGCTAACGAATACTTCTCGGGCGGCGGTGGCGGTGGCGGCCACCACCAACAAAACCAGTACGGTGGCCATGGCTACGGACAGCCCGGTCACAACCCCCAGCAGGTATGCGATATTCCCCTCCTCCAATATCCCACATGCAAGACGCCCCGAGTACATTGCAGAGCCCGACTGACACTCCCGAATCTCCAGGGCTACGCTCCTTCCCCCTACGACCAGGGCGGATATAACCCACCCCCCCAACAACAACAACAGTACAACCAGTACGCAAGCCCCGCCCCTTACCAGCAGCAACAGCAACACCAGGGCTATGGCGGCCACCAGCAATACCCACCCCAGCAGCCACAGTACGCCCCCCAACACGGCCATCAGCCGCAGCAGCAGCAGCTGTATGGTCATCAGCCCCAGGGCGCCCCTTACGGCCAACACGGAGGGCAGCCAGGGCAGCCAGGGCAGCAGGATGAGCGTGGCCTGATGGGTACGGTCCTGGGAGCCGGCGCCGCCGGCTATGCCGCCCACTCGGCCGGAGGTGGCGGGCTCGCCTCGGTGGGCGCCGCGCTGGTGGGTGCGATTGGCGGCAATGCCTTGGAGAACAAGTTCGACAAGAAGAAGAAGGACAAGAAGCACAAGAAGGAGAAGAAGCATGGCCACCATAAACGTAGGGGAAGTCATGGCTCGTCGTCGTCGAGCAGCGATTCCGACTAGGCGCTATATGTGGTGCGGTGGGGGGCGCGTCCTAGGATTTCTACCTCTGTCTCCCTTGATTGGGAGTGAACTGGCTTTCCCACCCCCCCCCCCGCAAGCTGTATGCTCAAGATTGGGTGTGAATCCAAGAGTCTGCAATGGCCTTGCATTTGTTGGCAGTAGCTAGCTGGCCCTGGAGGGCTTTGCCGGAACTCGAGTACATTATACGTCTCACGGCTTTTGGTCTACCTGAAATTGACCAAGTTCGACTTGCTGACTCCATCTCTTTCACAAGTACAGTCTAATTGAATAACGTACCGTATCCATCACGATGCCGTGGTTCTGTATGCGATTCTGGCCCCTCTGCTCCGCCCAACGATCAAGTCCTCACGGCGGAAGCGGTCAGCCTCTAGCACCGCAATTCGACTAATGGAACTCAGAATTGAATACCTTGGAAGTTGAGCCTTTGAAATACCTATTATTGTATGATATTTTCCACGTGCTGTACAAATTTCCCTTTGCTGCATTCATCGGGTCATCTCCATTCCAGGATAGCAGGAAATATAGACGCTACAACAGTATAACATAGCTGTGACAATCAATAAATAAACTCTCTCTCTCGAACATTTGTCATTCACAAAATTGCTCAAAGTAGGAGGAACTTGACGGAGGAACCCCCTATCAATGTAATGTGAGTTCGATTGTATAGACCCACTACGTGTCTAAGCCGAGACCTTCTGCTGTGGAGGATCGGCTCTGGTGCCGCTATCAAAGCCCAACAACGGCGCCAGACTCGAAGAAAAGGAAACTCCATCGTCATAATCAGCCGTCGACGACCAAAGGTCTATCCAGCAGGAAGACAAGATGACGCTTGTCTGTCTAACTTTCTATGCATACCGACATGGCAAGCAGATCGATACAGCCTGAGGACTAGCAACAAAATTGAGACGGAACCAGAGGCATAAACCTCCTCTAGGATAACCTCCTGTGGGATAACCTCCTATGGGAGTTGTTGTACTCCCCAGCAGATGTGAGTTCGACTGCGATATGAAAGGTCTCTTCAGCGGCAGAACGACCGTCACCATGGCTGATGCGTGTTGATTACCTAGGTGTGTGATGCACTCTGTAACATTCCGAAAATACAACGACTGGGAACTGCGAAAGGGGGAAACTTGCGCTTGCGAAGCCTCCTATGGGACAGCCTCGTATACCTAGCAAAGCTCCCTGTGATCAATCTGTTATGGAGTAGTCTTCTTTGGGAAAACCTCCTATATAAAACATTCAATAGAATAATCTCCTATAGAATAACCAGATGAAGGTGAGGAAGCCATTAGGGCTCCATAATGATGTTTCCGCATTTTTATTAAATATGGCTGTGTTGCGGTAATGATGTCTATGATTGTGTTCGATACGAGACAGAAATGTCGGTACCAAACGTTGATGCTATTGGCGAAACTGGACGGATTTACAGAAAAAGAAGAAGAAGAAGAAAGGGGAATGAAATTCGCCTGTATGTGTTGATTTGCGAGGAGGTATCTGAAGAGATTCACTGTCTTTCCCCAGATTTCCTCATCTGATACACCTGAGCATTCTGGATAGCGCTAGACCTTATGCACAAGGTAGTAGCCGCGAAATTTATGCAGCTACGACTTATGGGATGTTAGAATTAAACCACCATCTTTGTAGTGATGCCATATTAAACTTCAGTAAACTTCAACAGCAGTGTTTTTTTTTTGGGGGGGGGGGGGTAATAGCCCCCACGATTTGACAAGGCTATGGATAGTCGAGATTCCAATGTAAACGAATTTTCTGAATGAATTGGCCTGGGTCACTGTGTGGCCCCATTCAGATGGTTTATTGGAAATGCACATAGTCTCTCGAAAGATGCTCGTCTTGATCCTGCACGAGATATTTGGTGTTTTTTGCGGATCTGGCCGAAGTGTTGTATGAACCGCACGGTCTCGCATCTCTAACATTTGAAGTTGTTCCCATGCAACATACTGTGTACACTACAGCATTACTGGCGCTCTCTACCACAATACCGGATAAACCTCATCCCAAAACGAGGTGGGATCATGGGAAGTCCCCCTTCCGCTGCCCATGGCAACCGTTTGACTGAGAAAAATTACTTTTCTCGATGTCTCTTCTGCGCAACATTACCGTTTAGCCCCATGGGAGCCGAATCAGGAGTATTGTCCGACCCCAAGCAGGATTTCTCCAACACCTGACGGCACACAAACTCTGTGAGCCCCTCACGACACCGTCAACACCCCTGGAGCACTCTCGTAGCGTGTGATCGCCGCACAGCCATATCCCGCTGGGGGAACATAACTTGCACCAACAGGAAGTGATTCTGTTATGTAAAAGGTATACCCCTCCTCTCGACAGAGCTGTCGTGAGGCGCACGCCGCGGACCGCATCCCTTGCAGCACAGCTACGTTCGGGCCTTGCTTGCACGAGCCGCCATGCTGTGGTATCATGAGCTTTTTTTCGTTGACGAACAGACCTCCCTGCCGAGGAACGCCTACGCTCGGAGGTCGCTACTCCTGCCGAGAAAGACCATCGGAACTAGCATCTGCGCCCGCCATCGAGCTACGTTGGAACAGCTCCTGCCGGCAGTCCGAGGTGCTCAGATTGACTGAGAATAGTTGACGGCTCGAATGCTGGAGTATTCCTGCGGCTTTTATACGTAACTCTTATATGGAATGAAGATCATAAGACCAGCCCGAATTCAATGTCGGAGCAGATATGCTCTGGGACACTGACCTGAGCCGGCACCACATGTTCGCCTCCCACCTTGGCATAGTTATGATGGCTCGCAGCCACAACGTCTTTGTTGTTAGTCCCAGGGGTTCGTCCCAAATAATTGGATGAACAGTTTGAGACAGCACACCACCGGCCAGTATCGCCAGCATCTCGGACCAACTGCCACAGCGGCCATCAAGCTCCCCGGTCCTCCCAGGTTGACCCAAGTCTTCCCCGCATTCTGCGGATGGAGAGACCCATGACCTATAACGGGGGCTTTTTTTGCCTAGTCTAGGCTCGTCCGACGACAACCACTTATGGCCAATGATCCGACCCAGGGAAGGTGTTGGACCTGACCTCCGGCCGAGTGCAGCAAGACACGACCGCCTCAGCACACTCACGAAGCCCTCCGGCTGCGACCTTGGGTCGCATTCACAATGGTGAAAGACCGGGCCAAGCATTTGCATCAGCATCACAAGTCATTCCGAAGCAACGTAGGCCGAGGATGTGTTCAGGGAGGCTGGATGCGCGCCGTCATGATGCATCTCAAGCCCGGCTGCGTGGAACCTGAGAATATTTATATGCTCCCCGGATCCTCCACCCATTGCATTTTTCCAGATATTCGGACTGTCTCTACATCTTGTGAAAATCATCGATTGCGTTAAATAAGAACAACTGGTCTTTATATTCAACTACCCACCGGACAACCGCCAAAATGGTTAACTTCGCCTCCGTCTTCGTCTTCGCAACGGCCATCACGGCCCTCCCTTCCTTGATCCGCCGTGATCCAGCAGAGACTCTTGCCAATCTCAAAAGCATTGATGCCTCGACCCGGGCTCTGACCACCACTGTCACCAAATGGGACGGGTCCCTCCTCGGAGCTCTGGGCATCCAGTCTGATGCCAACGCCGTCGGCGTAAGTCCCCTTCCCGCCTCGAGCACCAGCCAGAGCAACTCGATAGAATCGATGCTAACAAGATCCCACAGACCCAGATAGACAACGCCAACTCGGCGGCCTCGGATGAGGCTCAGGCCTCGAGCGCGGACTCGCAGACCATCATCGGATATGTCACGGGCACCCTCACCCCTGATATCCAGGCATCTCTGACCGCCCTGACCAACCGCAAGGCCGACTTCCAGTCCCTGGGCATAACCTCGATCGTCCTGTCTACGCTCCAGAGCCTGCAGTCCAAGTCAGCTACCCTCGGAACCACGCTCGTGAACATTGCGTCCGCGGACCAGAAGGCCGCGGCGCAGTCTGCTGCCGGCGCGATCAATGCTGCCTTCTCTTCTGCTGTGGCGGCATTCTCTTCTTGATTGTCGCAGCGCCGCTGTGTGGCGTTTGCTGTGCTGGCTTGCTGCCCCTGTCTCAGAGCAGAAGTTATTCTGTTCAAAATGACCTATGTTTTGTTGTGCCCAAAACAATATACGTACATATGTAGCAAGTAGCTGGTAGGCCAGGCAACATGTTAAGCCAAGAAAAGGAGGAACCATACACTCATTTCTCTCCGCTATCTCCAAACTTCTATGATGAGAGCACTGTGCATGGCTCTGGATTTGACAATGAGTGAGACCGAGCCCACATCCCTAGTCAGAAAGGTACAATAAGGTGTAGCAGTTCGAGTGGTAAGACGGAGGCTGCCAGGCCCGGAGCTTCGGAAGAAGGTCGCGATGATCTACGAAGTTCCAGGCTCATAGGGTGGGCTGGCAGGATGAGATCAACAAGATCAACAGGGCCCTTCCCGTCTTCACATGCACGTACTAGGTACTTGGCCATGTAGCGTACCTGACCTGTGAGGCAGGTGGGGAATACCCTTGCAAAAACACAACGTCTCGCTCCAAGAGTGTGGCTTCAGAAATAGTGGTGAGCCAAGAGAATCCCAGGAAGCTGCTGTTCGGCCCGACTATGGGTCTGGGTCTTCTTGACATGACATAAGGCATCTCACGGGTGTCGAACCTGGCCAGTGAAGTCTGAACCCAGGGCTCGGTTGCTCAAATTATATACCATTAATATCTGCACGGCGACTGAAAACTATGTTGCAGATGCTTTGATGAGAAGCTGACCGGATGAGAACCTTGGAATGTGAGCAGACTTGAGCATACGAAAATAACACAACCACAGAAAAGCAAGCCGTAGCAGGAAATAGTAATCAGATCATGGTTAACACTGAACAAGTATGTGATTGAACATTTCAAGGATGAAAAGGAAAAGAAAATGCATTTCGCTAAGTAGGGTAGGCTTCAAAAAGCTTGAAATGCGAGTATGTGCAGCCTACTTCCAAGGACTTGCTCTAATTCAATACCAACTGCTTGGTCCTCCCCGCTGATAGCCTCTGGCATCGGGTCCGTCCAGAAGGTCACACCGTCGTCGGCGCGTACACGATATACAGTCTTTCTTCCTTCTACACCTGCATCTCCCCTCAGTATAATAGTAATCATCAATCGGCTTACAGTCGGGAGAGCATTCTGGGCAGCAACTACAACCATCTCGGCTTGGTTGCCCGCCGCCCCCTCTAAGGCTTACGTATTTGACAGAGGCAGAGTCCATGTTCAAGTTGTGCGATGGATTCAGGTACAGAAATATTCGAGCTGATTCTGCGTGCTCTATTCAGCGCTGATTTCGTTGCTTAGCCACGTTCAGTTGTTATTAAGATGAGTCTTTACCAGACCGAAAAATAAAAGGATATAAGTATGACATAGATGGCCCTGATTTGTAGATTGAGCAGACCTCCTGGCTTGATGACTTGGTGTGACCAGTGATCCACTTTGGATATAAATCATGACAAATTAGTCCGGTTTGTGACATACCGCACGGCGATTGCTGATTACTCGGAACATACATCATGCGTCGGTGATTGTGCAGCGTCTTCGGGGACTTCGACATTATTACCATAATACAGTCACATTGAAGAAAAAAAGCGAAAACGTCATTGCGAAGCCGTTTTGGCTTCCAATGTTGCTTACCTTCTATCTGGTCATCCTATTGGAAATTGTTCCATAGAAGCTTTCCCATAGGAGGATACTCTATAGAAGGTCTATCCCATAAGAGTTATCCCATAGGAGATTATTCCATAGAAGGCTATTCCATGAGACGTGATTCTATGGGATATCCATCCCACAGGGGATTTGGCAGTCAGCAATTCCTAGTCCCACTCACTACCTGACAGATGCTGCGGCCGCATAGCAGACATCCCAGCAAAGCTCTTGAATCTTATTTTCTCAGAGTATGACAGACCTGAGCAGATCAATTCCGCATTGATGGAATCGCTTTGAATGGATTGAGTGAGCTGGATTTGACAAATCCCCTAGGGGAGCTTGGAAGATTTTGTAATCGCTTCCGAGTCACAGTTTTGGTGCTACGCGATGGCTTACACCTGCAGGCGTTGCCCCATCAAGCCTGGTTGGAGACCTGGGATCACTCATCATCAACTTGCCGAGCCACGACAAATCCACAATGCAATAACTTCTCAATCAAACACGCGACTATATAACATGTGAAAGAAAAACCACCAACAATCTCTTTTCCTTAACTTTTTTTACAAACGAAATAATCGAAGTGCGAGAATAGAAGCCCCTCTCCGATAAAGTTTACAATTCATCATCGACAAAAATGTCTTCCTCATACCCAGGGAACATCCCCAACTGGCTTGAGTACAACAAGACTTTCGCCAGAGAAGTATTCCCTTCCCTTCCTCAACCATGGCACATGGCTCAGCGTCGGTTTCTCGCCAAAGAAATCGGAAGGACCACCTTAGTCCGTAAGTCATTCTCCCTGAATCACTTTGCCCTGTGACTCAAGCGTCGTCTAACAGCCTGAACTATTCGCTTCCAGTGACCTGTCTCGACCCCCGTTGCGTCCCGGAGACCTTCTTCGGTCCCGATTTTGACGGCGGGGTGATTCGGAACGCCGGTGGGCGGGCCACGGACGACGCGATCCGGAGTCTGACCATATTGCGCGGGCTCGCAGGCCTCAGAAACGTCGTTGTCATTCATCACACAGGTAAGCGGCCCGATTTGCGGCTACCTCCATGGCTGCACCCAACATCGGAGATGGGATCTTGTGCTCAGAAGGGTGAATGCAGATTGCGGCGTTATGCACGTGACGCCGAAAGAAATTGTCGACACGGTGGCAGCTGAAGGCGACGATGATGCGAAGCGCGCGGCGGAGGAGATTGAGTACAGACTGTTCTCGTCTGGTGAGTTTGAGGAGTCCATCAGAGAGGATGTACGCCTTCTAAAGAGCGCAAAGTCGCTGGTTGGCCTGAATGTTTTTGGGTTCAAGCTGGATACTTTCACCGGGAAGATCGAGCCCGTCCAGGCTTAAGATCCGACTTCTACTAGTACCATTGATTTGCACTTCAACAGATGTTGGAATTTCTTTCGAGGACGCAAATCACGACAGGTGGAGAATATCTATGTGGTGTTCGACTCAGAACACTGAAAGCCCCAAGACCTATGGCTCTCGAACAAGAATACCAATTTCAGGACGGAGGGTTGCCGTGGGATCATAAAAATAATCACTGCACACCAAAAGTGATTTCGTTTTGGTACCTTGAAAGTTCCAAGGTTTTCGGACTTGAGGAATTGAGAATCATTGTGATCAACCTTGCTGCCTGGTAATATCAAGTAAGTTGTGTTGAAGAAGCACCGCGGGGTCTGATCCTAGTAATTTGTCTTGTGGTTTCGCAGGTCAATCTTGGAAGATATTGATTAAAGTATGATCAGAGACTCAACTCCACGGAGACAGGTCCGTTGCTAATTGATCGTGAATTATGTAAAACATCTGCGAAAATTGAGTAGTGAACCACTCACATTGGCACAATTTATTGTCGCTCCAATTCGCCCACCTCTAGACAGGTTTTGGAAGCTGCCGGACTATTTAGTTAGAGGCGTCTTGTTTGGTATTCAGCATTAGATCATATCGTGACTTCAACCAAGCAGTTACCGTGGGGTTTCAACGGCCCCACGTCCGGTGCACAGTTGCATTTGAAGAAACAAATATAGCTAAAAGGTTTGTGCTCCCACACCGGACGGCACATCAGATTATATTTCCTCGTTCAATCCGTTATGGCAGGAACTTGGTAATTGGGGCGGCTCAGCGGGCGGCTGAGAGGAGTGCCAGTGCTGCGCCGCACAATTAATAGTGAGCGTGGCATCTTGGCATTCCTCTTAAGTAAAGTGGGTTTTGGGGACCTCGGGAGTAATGCAAAGTGTCTCTAGCCCAAAGACCAAGCCAGGCCCCCAAAATACATGTATTTTGGGAAAGACGGTCTCTCGCTCATGTGCTTACCCAAGGCTGCAGTTTTGGTTGGCCCACTTGTACAGTAGTGCTCAAGTAAGTGGACACAGAGAGGTGCCTAGGACCTGCTGCCCGGTGAATACCTAAGGAACCAAAAGTGGCCGCCCCAATGGCCGCCCTTGCGTTTGAAGGAGTCCAACGCCTCCTTCAGTCATCAACATCTGAATCTTATGGCCAGGCCCGCGCCAAACACGGCCCCTAGTGACTGGCCGGATCAATACTGCAAGAGACATCTGGAGCCAATCACCCTGGACTCCAGCAGACCGGCATCAAACCCCACGGGAGCAAAAGACGGCCTCGTTACAGCTGGCTCAGATCCCGCCCGTCTCACCAGATTGCTGCTGGGGTGATTTTGCTGGTGAGATTGCTCTTGGCATAGTATCACCTTTGGCTGGTTTGACTTGGTATGGCCGCCGCCTCGTCAACACCAAAACGGCATCTTACTGCCTTCGGGTGGCGCGTCTAGACCCCATCATCGTATCCCCCAGGATTGATGCTTTTCGCGGTGAAGGGATCCCGCGATGCTCGGGGCGGAGGCCCTCAGGAATATAAGAACGGCTTCGCCTGTTCATCATACCATTCTCATGCCACTCTCATCATCACAGCATCTTATTCTATCTCCCCCATTACACTTACCACTCACTAATCTTTACACGCCTGGCGCGTTGCATCCATCGTTCTCTCACCACATTCACTTT
Source organism: Diaporthe citriasiana (assembly GCA_014872975.1). Lineage (NCBI taxonomy): Eukaryota > Fungi > Ascomycota > Sordariomycetes > Diaporthales > Diaporthaceae > Diaporthe > Diaporthe citriasiana. The sequence continues at coordinate 178,733 of JADAZS010000058.1, forward strand.
CATTACGAGACTTCTCAGTCCACCACCATCTTTATACCAAACCATTCTAGATCCGTCCGGTACGATCATCTAACCACATTCTCTCAAGATGCTGTCCTCGATCCAGATCCTTGCCATCCTGGCCGCCTCCGCCTCCGCCCACATTGTCATCTCAGAGCCAAAGCCCTTTGGCGGCACCATCAACTCCCCCATCGGGGCCGGGCAGTTCCCCTGCCAGGGCCAGACCAGCGGCGAGCTCAACACCCTCGAGCTTGGCTCGTCGCCGAACCTCGCCTTCATGGGCTCCACCGTCCACGCCGGCGGCTCCTGCCAGATCTCCCTGACCTACGACTCGCCCCCGAGCAAGGACTCGGCCTGGAAGGTCATCACCTCGTTCGAGGGTGGTTGCCCCGCCCGTGGCCAGACCGGCAACCTGACGCCCGAGGACCCCAACCTCCCCGTGCCCGACAAGTACAACTACACCGTCCCCGCCGACATCCCCGCCGGCAAGGCCACCCTCGCCTGGACCTGGATGAACAAGAGCGGTGGTGTCCGTGAGTTCTACATGAACTGCGCCGCCGTCGAGCTCACCGGCACCGGTGGTGACTCTGCTGCCTTCGAGTCCCTGCCCGACATGGCCGTCGCCAACGTCCCCGACGTCAACAGCTGCACCACCACCGAGGGCAACGACTACACCTTTGAGAACCCCGGCCCCGTCGTCTTCAAGGAGGGTGACGGCCCCTTCTCTCCCCTCACCGGCTCCAACTGCGTCGCCGGTGGTTCCTCCGGCACTGCCCCCGCCGCCGGTGGCGCCGCCTCTTCCGCCGCTGCTGCTCCCGCCGTCCGCCGGGGCACCAACGGAAAGGTCGCCCGCACCTTCTAAGTCGCTGGCTTCTGAGCCTGAGGGCCGCTTGTCGACAATCCCGTGAACCCTGCTGGATGCTACAATTTGTCATAGACGAGAGACCTAGGGCATTTTAGTTGTATCGGAGGCGCGGGAGACAAAAGATACCAAGCGGCTGCTCTAAGTAATTAGCACTGGAATTAGCTACATGACAACTGAGACGCACAGACAACTGCGTAGGATAGATAATTAATTACAAGCGAGTCTGCCAAACATTTTTTGACCCTTCTGTGATGAAGTCTGATATTGTTCTATGATTGGTGCCATTTGTGATGACGGTGATCACGAACATGTTTCTACTGCTGAATTGACGTCGGGAGGAATCTGAACCAATAGTCGTCCAAATTGGGGTATGAAGGTTGCCGTAGAAGGTCGCCGTTCTCTTCCTGTCGTTGAACATCAGCTGGGCCAACAGCCCGCCAAGCCAACCCAGACACTTCAAAGTAGAGGAAGTAGGCCCAAAGTACACCTCGAACGTCTCAAGTGGGGGCAGGCCAGTGTTGCAGGCCAGTGTTAACCAAGCCCGTGGGAACCTGCTGAATTTTATTCAGAGGGCACCCACGGCCGAAACGAACCGCGGCCAACCAAGAGGCCAACCTGGTGGAGGTGGGCCCAGTGGTTCATCCGACATCTGCTCGTGTGTTTTGGGAGGAGCAGGCGGGAATTTCTCACGACCCTCCCTCCTTCCCGTCGCGCGCCGTGTAGAGCCTCTGGGCCCTCTCGCTCATCCCCTTCATCTTCTGGCCCTCGAGGCGCTCGAGCGAGTCCTCGATCAGCCCGATGTGGCCGCGCAGCGTCCCCTCGAGCCCGTCCATGCGCGCCTCGTGCTCCGCGTGCTCCTCGAGGTTCCTCGCGTGCAGCGACCTGAGGTAGAGCGTCGCCGCACCTAGGGCGGAAAGGTTGGCGAGCCCGAGGATGTTGGTCAGGGCTGGGGAACGGAGGAGAGACATGGTGGCACTATGAAGGTTTGTTTGGCTCTTTTTTGTTTTCTTTTTACATCCATAGGTAAATGCAGTGGGTATATATTATTTTGATTTTGGTTCTGAGGTGGTGGTGCGTAGGGGAAACCTGGGTGCCCCTCGCCTTCGCTGTTGTTTTACTACGAAGTAGGTTACAGTATGATGGGCCTCGGGCTCAGTTGCCGCAACGTATTTTCGAGCTGACGTCGGGATCCAGCGCAAGGGCAGACTAGGTTGCTTAGAGCGCCCAGACCCCCGGCGCCGTGGTGACGATGAGGTCAGTCCCTGCGACGGCTTTGGTCCTGGCAAGACCAGCCCGGGGAGTAGCAGGCTTTCCAGGTCTCGCAGCCCCATATTGGAGCCTGTCTAAACCGCCTCTCCCCAAACCCCTCCCACTCCCCTTAGGCTTGAGTCCATCCCGCTGGGCGAAACCCCCCCAGTATGAGCCCCCGACTTCCTTAAATCCGGCCCGGCGCCGACTGACCGGGCAAAGCCAGCTCAAGCATCCCCGTCGAAGCGCCTCGCCGGGACGGAGCTGTTGAGCTCCATCCCCTTGCTGCGCTCGTCCAGCTTCTTCACGACGGCGCCGAGAACGACCTTGACCAGGTCATCCGTGGACAAGGACCCCGGCTTGCCCGTCCACGTGGTGGTGTCGACAATGTCCCTGGTGTGGGCCTCCTTGTGGAGCTGGTCGTCCAGGTACTCGAAGGTCTGGGCGACCTCGAGGGTCGGCTTGCCGATCTGGAAGAGCTGGACGCCGACCTGGTGCTCGGGCACGCCCATCTCGTCCAGGCTCTTGGCGACGTGGACCAGCGGGGCCTTGATGTCGTCGTCGAACGCCCCCGCCGTGATGACGATCAGGTTCAGCGCCGCCCCCTCCTCGTCCTGCTTCAGCATGCCGTGGTACCAGTGGAACAGCTTGGTCAGCCGCGCGCCCATGTTGCACTTCCCGTGCGGCTTGACGCGGTCGAACACGCCCGCCACCGTGTCTGCCGTGTTGCCGCCGATGCGCCGGTAGCCCGACTTGCGGAACGACATGTTGGCCAGCAGGCCCTTGGGGCGGTGGTTCAGGAAGAACAGGTCTATCCCGTCTGGGTCGTACTTGGCGCATATCGGCGTGATGCGCTCCAGGAGCGCCTTGACGTCGGCCCAGTACGGCCCCATTGCCGCCGAGTCGTCGACCAGGAAGATGGTGTCGAAGCACCGCAGGAACGACAGCGTCTCCCCCAGGTCGCCGATGTCGATGCCGGACCCGGCTTCGGTATCGGGTGCGGCCTGGGCCACCGGCCAGGAATCAGATCGGTCCATTGTCAGCTGTGGGTTGGGTCGGGTGAGGCGTGGGGTGTTGCTTCTTGTTGATTACGCAATCCCACAAGGGTTGAAGATGTGGAGGTTTCCGCGATCGAGATCGGTAATGACTGAAGGCTGGATATCAGATGCAAAGTCCGGCTGGACACTGAACACAGGTCACCGGGTGCGACAGGCGTGGCTTTAGGTTTTGTCCTCGACAGCGGTGAGCGCGGTGGATCTGCGCTGCAGCTTGGAGATCGGCCTCGCAGGCGCTAAACGGCCCTCTCGGATGGCCCGGCTTGGTGACATGCATTGTAAATTTGGTATACTGCCAATTCATGAACACTGTTCATCGCGCTCTCCTGATGCCTCATTTCCAATGCCTTTGTGGGGAAGAGGCCAATGAGCGTGTGCGATCTAACTATCATGTCCACTTAAACAGATCTACAGTTGGCTAAATTAGACCAGGTGTGCGGGCGAAGACGTCGAGCCCCTGAACAAGCACCCTTGAGACCCTGGGCGGCCAATCTACTGCTGATCCCTGCAGATGAGGCGCAGGCACGGGGTTCCTGGCTGCCCGAGCAACATGTCAACAACTATGCTCACATGTGATTTTATTACACGAGGCTGATGGTCGCGTTCAATCTTGTATAGTATCAGACTTTGTGAGTGGTTTCCCCCGTGTGCATGGCCTCACTCCAGAACTCCTCTATGTTTACCATCCAGATGCTGCTGCTTTCCGATGCCATTAGTTACTAAAGAGAAAATGTGCCCAAGCCAGCCCCAGGCTCTGCATCTGCCCCTAATAGAACCACCCCCCAACCCCGACCAATATCGTCCTAATTACTGAAGCTCGTCATCCTGCTCATCCGCCCTAGGAAGCGCCGTATCCTGTACTGCTTGGGCGGTTTCATGGGGGTCCGGAAGGACGCTGTGGAGGAGGTGGATGGTCTCTCTGCCGCCTTGATGATATGTCCAATGCCAGTGATGGCCTCATCGACGCCATGCTCTCCGCTCTTGGACGTGTCAACTTCAAAATACGCACACTTCCACTCCTGAGCCACGGCCCGCCCTTTCTCTCTCACCGCCCTCAGCTCTGCCTCTGCGTTCTCATTGAACGCTGTTGGTGAGAAGTCCCCCTCCTCAAGCTCTGCCATGGGACATCCAGTCAGCATTCGCCTCTAGTCGTAGGGGCGGAATTGTCTTTGCAACTCACCTTGCGGAGGAGCCAAATCCTCGTCCCTGTTCCCTATGAGGAATACGGGCACCGTCATCCCAGGTCTCTCATAGTCAGACATCGTGATGATGTTGTGGTGATTCCTCGCTGCGCCCGCGACCTTGTCGTGCAGCCTCTGGGCAGTCTCAAGCGTCTTTGGTGAGTAGAGACTGAACACAAACGCAAATGCGTCGGCGTACTCGACCTGGTACCTGAGCATGGCCGTGTCCGTCTGCGGGCCGAGCTCCAGGAGCTCAACGGCCGTGGCCGCGCCCGAGATGTCCATCAGCTTGCGACAGCGTCCATCATTGTCTGAGGCGCTACTGGGATCATCGTTGGGCACGAACTAGTGGACCGTATGTTAGCGGAATTTGGGGTTCAGCGGCCAAGGAGCCCTTTCGCGATTTAAAAAAAAAAAGGAGCAAGACGATAACAAAGGTTAATCAAACCTTCTGTAAGACCTTGCTTCTCCCAGCATACTCGTCGTCGTCCGCGCAGATCACGATGCTGTATTCGCCTGGCTCCGCGAATGTTGGAAGGTCAAGATACGTCTTGGATGCTGCGCGCCGCCATTGTCAGGGTTGCTTGCGTGTGGGCAGTGCAGATCACGACGGCATGCCGTCGTGATGGAATTGGGGACTTTACCTTGAGACAGTCTCATTGTGAGCAGCACACTAAAGGGTATATAGCACGAGCCCACCAACTCACAGCGGTGGTCCAGACGACCTTTTGACCGCTTGTCGCCCCCGACGAAGAATGCAGCAGGAGGCCACAATTCTCACGGCTTCCATTGGCCGTGACACGCGGCTCCTGCACGGTGGAGAGTCCCCACAAAATGCCCTCAGGGGGCCCTCTGGCTCGCCCTGCAGTTAAAATCAGGGGCAAGGGTTAGGGGACTGTCAGATTTCAGGGGCTTCAGATTGTAGACTCGGGCTGCCTGGGCAGTGTTTACCTAGGTATCGAGGAGCGTGGCGCTGTGTATCTGACACATCGCAAGGGTCTCTGATATTAGGGTCTCAGAACATGCCTCCCAAGTCCCGGAGCTTCTGTGTCCGTCGTTGATATTCGTCGACAAGCCAAAGTGGCTGAAAGAAAAACAAAAGAATTCAAACGTGGACCATCGATTTCATATTTACCTCAATTTCATCAGAATTAACATTGAGGCGTTTAGTGAGTGCTCGGTGGCATTTGGGAGTAGTTGACCAAGCTCGCAGGTCCTGCGTCCACAGATGCCTCGCCGCTGATATGCGGTTACACATGCTTGTCCCAACAAGGATCGGTAACCAGAGTTGGAGCAGCCCGACACCCGTGTTGAAGGGAGCCGAATGCTTCGTTCTGTGAATCCCGCTTGTCACCGTATTCCCCTGGCGATTTTGAGCTTCGGGGCCACATGCAGGGCTACAGGCAGTGTCGTTCGACTCGGCGATGTGTGACCACTGCATGTCAAATCCCTCCCCTTCTCAAGCCAGTCGTGTGTCGAATCATTTGACCAAAATCTCGCCAACCGCCCCGATTGTCGAAAGTCATTGCAGAGTCACCGGAGCTCGCGACTGACATGCACCATCTCCAATATCTCCAAATCCTTGAGCTTTTGGGTACCCGGCCACTACCTTATCCTCCAAATCGCGACAGACGGAGACCTCCAGGTCGTCGAGGATGAGCTGCCTCAGCAATGACGCAGGCCTGGCCACTTGGCCTACCCATAGGCTGAACGGCTCTCTTGCCAGGCACGTCAGGCCACCGTAGTGATCAGCTACAATCTCGGCAAGCCTCACCCCGTCTTGACAGCTCAGCTTTGCCCATGAGTCGAAGCCAATCTCTTTCCTAGAAGCGAGAACGAGCTGTTCGAGACTGGTGTAGGTGGTAAGGAACTCCATAAATTTATCGATGTACGTCACCTGCCGTGTGTAATTGTCACAGATCTTCCAATGGCTCGCGCATGAAATAGGACCAGCTTATGCATGTCTCGCAGTCCAGAGCCAGCCGATCAATAAACTTGTTGAAGCCACCCCCGAACTTGAGATGTACCTGTCTAGAGAGTTCTTGGTTGTCGGCTTGGTGGAGAAAGTTTGACGCTATGTAAATCAGGTCGTGTCGAAAATTGAAGCGTGGGCCAAAGCCGCCGATAGTGTCAGGAAAGCGCCTGCAAACCACGGCCCGGGACTCCACGCATGTTGCGAGGAGGTCTTTCTGGGTGCGGAATCGCTCTTCAAAGACACGTTCTTGAAGTCTTTGGTGTGCCGGTGCCGGCCTGAGTGCTAGCCAAATGGCTTTGAAGCCGGCCTGGTCGTCGGCGCGATCAGCGAGAACAGCATCGCAATCGACCAGGTAGATACCATGCGCGGGCATGGCCTCCTCCCAGATCTGGCGGCGCAATTCAAATGGGAGGTTTGGGAACCTGGGGAAACCATCCATTTCGCGATCCATCCCGCAAAACGATGCGAATATGTTCTAGTGGCTCTCTATGTGCGGCCTTGACGAACTGGAACGGATGTCAGAACGAAGTCGTTCAGTGTTGCGAAGGGGTAACATACGGCGTGTTCAATGCTCGTTGTACGGTGAGTTAGCTGCTATAAAGAATGCCAGACGAGATTTGGAATCGGACGCGGAGCGATAAGTTGTAAAGAGAAAGACGGCAAAGAGGCTTGTCAGGCCCATGACTTGACATATGAGCGCATCCTTGAAGGACCTAGCATGGCCTACCTCATACATCACCACAAGCTGGCGGCCGCCGCCTCAAGGCTAGCTGCAAGATGAGAAGCCACCATGGACCTGTAAGACGACATCCTCAGTGAGCTAAGCGACTCTAACACGTCCGCTCTCAACACCGGCTGCGCATCAGTCCAGCGAACAGACACATCAGCTGTTAAAGCAGCTTTGCGCAAGACAAGTGTAAGTTTGAAGATGTACAAGTGGGTGTCACATAATCAGATGTTCGAAATTGTTATCATCTGCACCGGAGCATCGGAGTGAGGCTGAATTTAGTGGCCCCATTGGTGAAGATAACCGGTGTGGTCTAGGCTGCTTTTTTCTATCTTGGTTCTTGCGGAGAAAACTTGCGCCCCAGAGCATCCGCAGGCTGTCTGTCTCCCTTGAGTCACAGCGATTTCAGAACGCCGACTTCCCGAATGCCGTAGCAGCTTGGCGCGACACGGGCGGCGAACTACCCCGCCATCTGTCATACGTCACTGGGCAACCTTCGCCGAAAGTTGCGCTAGTCACCACGCAACGGTGCTCAATGCCATTGGATCCCTGCAGAGTCAAGACGGTAATGGGCAACCAGCGTCTCGATTCGCGCTTGAGGATTTTCTGGTGCGGGGCTGGAACGTCTCGAGGGCCTGCCAGCTCTGCCGCGTCAGAATTGCGCAGATACGGTAGACGGATTTAAGCTATGTAGTATGGAGCCCCACCTCCTCAGCGCGAACGGTGGTCATGGACCCGTGATCATGCCGACATCGTATCTTGGCCTGACACACTACTAATAAAGTAAAAGCCATTAGCACTCCTCTTTGAACCTTTTGCTCCCGTTCTTCCCCAATTCACCTATTCATTTGTCCGCCAAAAACAGATACTTCTCACCACACATCAAGATGCCCGCCGATACCGTTGGAAAGGTGAGCAACCAATACCTCGAAACGGGCGCGCGGGGCTCGTAGAGCAACCGCTGAGACTGAAATACATGCTAATAATTGATCTCTAGACCATCACCTGCAAGGTCGGTAGCCATTGGGCGAGACGGGACAGGGTCGTGGCTTCATATTGACAATCCTTAGGCCGCCGTCGCCTGGGAAGCTGGCAAGGACCTCTCAATCGAAGACATCGAAGTCCTGCCCCCAAGAGCCCACGAAGTCCGCATTGAGATCTACTACACTGGAGTCTGTCACACAGATGCATACACCCTGTCCGGCAAGGACCCAGAGGGTGCCTTCCCCATCGTCCTGGGTCACGAGGGTGCTGGTGTTGTTGAATCTGTAGGCGAGGGCGTCACCAATGTGAAGCCTGGTGACCATGTTGTTGCGCTCTAGTAAGCATCCGTTGCGCCTTTTTCTACAGTGTTTTCACCATCGCATCACAATCGCTGGTCTCGACCCCGCCGGAGACCCGGTCTACAGCTGGCGCCCGAGCTTCTTGGTTCATTTGAGAGGCGGAAAGTGGGGACACGGTCCTGGCCGGACAGCTCGGGCAGTTTCGGCGTTCCACTTCGGCTTGGCAGCCAGCACCATGCCTGATACCGGGATCTTGGGCTAACACGATGGGCAAACAGCACACCCGAGTGCAAGGAGTGCAAGTTCTGCAAGAGCGGCAAGACCAACCTGTGCGGCAAGATTCGAGCAACCCAGGGCAAGGGTGTCATGCCCGATGGCACATCTCGGTTCAGGGCCAAGGGCAAGGACCTGCTGCACTTCATGGGCACATCGACATTCTCCCAATATACCGTGGTAGCCGACATCTCGGTCGTCGCCATCACTCAGGACAAGGCCCCGATGGACCGCACCTGTCTGCTGGGCTGTGGTATCACCACCGGTTACGGAGCCGCAACTATCACGGCCGGCAAGGGCGGTGTTGAGAAGGGTGCTACCGTTGCCATCTTCGGCGCAGGCTGTGTCGGTCTGTCCGTCATTCAGGGTGCCGCCAAGAACCAAGCCTCTAAGATCATTGTGGTGGACGTGAACGATGCCAAGCAGGACTGGGCAAAGAAGTTCGGCGCCACCGACTTTGTTAACCCCACGAAGCTGAACGGCCAGTCGATCCAGGACAAGCTGATCGAGCTGACCGATGGCGGCTGCGACTACACTTTTGACTGCACTGGTAACGTCGGTGTCATGCGTGCTGCCCTCGAGGCTTGCCACAAGGGCTGGGGAGAGAGTATCATTATTGGTGTCGCCGCTGCTGGCCAGGAGATCTCCACACGGCCATTCCAGCTGGTCACCGGCCGTGTCTGGAAGGGTTGCGCCTTTGGCGGTGTCAAGGGCCGCAGCCAGCTCCCTGGTCTCGTCCAGGACTACCTTGACGGAAACCTGAAGGTCGACGAGTTTATTACCCACCGCCAGCCGCTGACGCACATCAACCAGGTAAATTCGAGCACCATACTCTGCAATGTTTCTATTGGTGACAGAAATACTGATCAATTTCATGCGCAGGCTTTCAACGACATGAAGGCGGGTGACTGCATTCGTTGCGTGGTCAACATGAGGGAGTAAGGGGTAGTTGTTTTGGTTGGAAAATGTTCAGCATAGTCAAAAGCCTGAGATGTGGGAGCGAGAGAGTTTGGGGGTGTGATGGTTGGGGCGTTGCGGTGTAGATAAGGGTGTGTTGGTGTGAAATGAGACTGTTGAGTTCGATTCAAGGTATTCAGGATTTAAAAGTGTCAATGAAGATATCTCAAAGTGCAGCCCTGGCCATGCTACGCGGGTGCAAGAGCAGGTCCGTCATCGTGTCACGATTGTTGGCGAGGGCGGTTGTTGCGTCCGCTACGTCTGCCACCTCTCATCCTTCTCTTGAACTCAGGTGGTCGTCGCCATTAGCCAAAGCGGCGCAATCTCTGACCTTTTCTACGTAAAATTTCGCTCAACGGCATTTTCAAACAAAAGTATGGACCTACAACACTGAAAAGTCGCTCATTGCTGCTTGAGTTTATTACCTGCAAGCCAGGTGAGGAGGCTCATGGCAGTGTCAGGAAAAGACGTTGTCCGGCAAGGAGATGCCTCGTGCTGAGCCCTGACTCGTCCTTTATCCCGGATTTGTGTTCTGATTGGAGAGCTGAGAGGTAGCCGCCGTTGCCACATGCTGCGTCTGCTGATGTCCATGTGGGAGGAATTCGATCGATTCCGCAGCATTGTTGTGTGTATGAATGTTTGCTCGTATATGCCCGTGCCCACTGTGAGCCGGTCGGGCCCTCTTGTCTTGAGGGCTCCGAGTTACGGAGTGGGCCACTTCTTGGTCGCGCATGGAGGCCGTTTCTCGTATGTTCCCACTTACTCGTTGAGTTGGCCCTGTTAAAGGAAGCTTATTCGCCTGGTGGCCTTGGATATTTGCCCGTGCCAATTTGACGGGTTGCCTCTGCGGCTGAAAAGAATCCACCTGCCTACCATGCAACATCCCATTACAGCCGCAGACAGTTGGTGAGTGCTCGACATTGGCGGCGACAAGAGATGCCAAGCTCGGTCCTTACCAATGCGGTTTGCCGAAGCACCAATGCAGTGCCGCAGGCGAGGCAAATAAGCTTCTACTTGCCACAGTCAAGCTTCCCCGCCCAGTCGGTCCGCCCCAAGTTTGTGCATCCTCGTCAGGCAAATTGGGGACGGGACACAACCAGAGCACGGCCAGAGACACCATCTCCAGGCAGATTGTCGGAACGGTCGGCGCTGTATTTGGAGATGGACTGCGGAAAAGCAGAAAAATCGGACGGGCTAACAAGAAAGACTAACCAAAGATGCACTGAGACAACGGGACAGATCCTGAGTAGGATGGCACCATGGCTCATGGTCTGACGATCGGGGCACATCTAATCTTATCAGATCGCCCGCGCTGGACTCGGACTGGCCAGTGGCCTCTGTGGTTTGGGCTACGGTTCCCGTCCATCGTCCACTCATTGGACCAGGCAATCGACACCCTCAACAGCCTCTTCCCAGCACCTGCATCGGGAGGTGGGGAGCGTTGCACGCCCATATGACCGGTCATTACCGACCGCCCAGTCGCCATGACTGGCATGACCGCGCAGTATGTTTGTGTAGCATGCCGCACCCTGGACCTCCCCGGTCTCTGTCACTAGTCGGGGGGAAAAAAAACTCAAACCGTCTCTGATCTAAAGAACGACGGAGTTTGAGTGCGTACGCAAGCGTGGAGCACGCTGCGGTACAAGTATGGTCTACACCCCACTCGTCTCTTCTCGTGAAATCACGCCAGGATTCGCCAGTGATCGACGTCCTCACTTTCTCTCATTTCCCGTCACACAAACCCCAAAGTTGTGTCTCGCTCCTTCCCACGTCTGATGGCCGTATCAAAAACGGGCCTTTGATAACTGAGGTAAGAAAATGTATCATCTGCACCCCATGTTCACAATCGTATATCTCCGTCGCCTACGAAGCCGTCTTGAGGTCGCACCAGCCAATTTATTCACATGCCCTGGCCTGGACTTCACTGACTCGAACATGGCTCGTTGAAGAACGCAGAAAGCTGCGCACGATGAGGTTCCTCGACAAGTTCAAGCTGCCTCACGACACAAATATCGTCGCATCAACCGAGCAGGAGGACTCGCAAGCGGCTGATCCCAAGAACGAGCACGATGTTGAGCAGCCCAGTGCCTCCGAGCCCGAGGCCAACTCTTCCTCGAGGGCCAGTTTAGAGGACATCAACGAGAAGGAGATCCAGGCCAATCCCGACCATGTCACTGCGGATGCCGCCCTTGGTGTGCAGAAGGCTGAGGCTGCGGCTCTCGTCTGGCCGAAATGGGCCCTGTACGCGACCTACGGCTGGATATGGGTTTGTTTCTTTATGCTAGCCCTCCAGCAAGGCACCACCACCATCCTCAACATGAACGCCTACGCAAAGTTTATGTCTGCGCCCCAGATCGAAACCGCCAACGTCCTAGCCACCATCGTCGGCGGCGTCATCAAGCTCCCCATCGCCAAGCTCCTCAACATCTGGGGCCGTGCCGAGGGATTCTTCTTCTTCGTCTGGGTCTATCTGATCGGCATGATTATCATTGCTGCCAGCAACGGCCCGGACGCGTACGCTGCTGGATATGTCATCTATTGGGTTGGCTACGACGCTATCTACCTGATCATGGACGTCTTCGTCGCCGACACTTCCGGGCTGCGGAACCGAGCCTTCGCGTTTGCCTTTGTCGGCACACCGTTTATATGCACCGCCTTCACCGCCCCGCTGGCTGCCCAGAGTCTCCTGAACACCACCACCTGGCGCTGGGGCTACGGCGCCTTCGTCATCATCATGTTCTTCGTCTTCACGCCCCTGGCTCTTGTCTTCAAGTTCTACTCGCTCAAGGCCCAGAAGTTGGGCCTCTTCAAGCGTGAGAAGAGCGGCCGCAGCTTTACCCAATCTTTCGTCCACTATTGCCACGAGTTCGACATCGTGGGCTGCGCAATACTCATGGCGGCCTTTATTCTCTTCCTGCTGCCGTTCTCTCTGGAGCAGTACGGGTATGCAGGCTACTCCTCGGCTAAGTTCATTGCCATGATCGTAGTTGGCGTCTGCCTGTTCCCCGCCTTCTATGTTTGGGAGCGGTACTTTGCTCGTCACCACTTCATCCGCTGGGAACTGTTCAGAAGCCGCACAGTCACTGGTGCCTGTTGCCTGTCCGCCATTCTGTACTTCAGCTTCTACTCATGGGACCTGTACTACCAGAACTTTGTTATAGTTGTGTACGACCTTGATTTGGCGATGGGCGGATACATGGGCCAGATCTACAATGTCGGGTCCACATTCTGGAGTGTCCTATTCGGCATCTGGGTGCGACAGACCCGGCACTTCAAGTACACTGCGCTTTTCTTCGGCCTCCCGTTGATGATGCTCGGGGCCGGCCTCATGATACATTTCCGCGGCGCAGATCAAGGCATTGGATACCTGATCATGTGCCAGATCTTCATTGCCTGTGCAGGCGGCACACTCGTCATCAGCCAGGACATGGCTGTGATGGCAGCCTCCGACCGCGACGGTGTGCCCATGATGCTGTCCCTGATAGGCCTCGCTTCCAACATCGGGGGCGCCATCGGCCTCGCCACCACTGGAGCTATCTACAACAACACCTTCCCCCAGGCGCTGCTCAGAGCGCTCCCTGCCGAGGCCAAGGCCGGCTACATGGAAATCGTCACTGGCGGGTACCTTACGCAGAAGACATACCCCGTTGGCAGCGCTGTCCGCACGGCCATCGATTATGCCTGGGGCTACTACCAGAAGCAGAGCTGTATCGCCGCCACTGCCATACTGGTTCTCGCCATCCCCAGCATTGCGGTCTGGAAGAATTATAACGTCGACAGGAAGCAAAACAAGGGTGTACTGATTTAAGTAAACCACCTTGCGGGATTGTAAGGACCGAAATCAGTCTTCTGGCCGGTGTTAATGTTAGGGTTCTTGATTATGTGCAACTCACCTATAGGTTCGGTAATATATAATCACAGAAGGGATATCTTGGGTGAAAATTCGTTTTGAGACTCTCGGTGGGCAATATTGGTCCGACTGTAGGCGCCTCCCGTCTCGTTAACCTTCCTTCTGTACAGGCGCCCGGATGCCAATGCCGCCCGGGGACACACAATACTCCAATGATTCACTTTAAACATAGTGTAGTACAACAACGAGATTCGCCATCATATTGTTGTAACCTTTCTCCTCTCGGCGTTCCGAAATAGCCACGCCACAGAGACTTTTGGCCCTTTGTATACGTCTGAAGGGAATTGACCTCCACGATAATCCTCAAACTTGCCAGACTCAACCAGGTGTGATCCGTAGAGGTTCATGTGGTCGAAGAACCCGATACGTTCGAGCACCTCGATGCTACTGTCCGTGGTATCAGCCTGGGCCAGTAGGATACCAAAACATTGTTCCTGGCCCGGCCGGTCCTCATCATTGGAAAGAGCAAGGGGCGAGCATGACGTGCCAAATGGCACTTCAGATTGAAGTCAGCACACATCGTGAGGAAAGCGTCGTCCGTCCTCCTAACAATGCCCCTGCGCCCAGATTTTTTATGACAAGGGGAAATTCTCAAGTTCAGGATGGGTCCTTCCACTGTGATTTTCAGTCCGGTTGGCCCCCGCGTAAATGTCCGCTCACGGAGGTTTTCTGACACAGGTTAATAGGCGAACAGATGTCGTAGTAGCGTTGTGCTCCAAAGATGATTGCCCGCGAGGCAATGATATTTATGACCAAGTGGGTGCAGTTTGATGGAGTGGCCGCAGTCCGGGGTCATCTTTTCGAATATATTTCGACTCCGCCAAAGATCCGGGTAGGTCATCCCTCCACAAGCCTGCCAAATAAGTCTTTCTATGTTCTTCGCCGTAACGTTTAGCCACGCCAGCGAACGCGGGAATCCTGTCCTTCTCGAACGATAATTGGGTCTGGTTGTATTGCATGGCAATATTCTCCCATTTCTGGCTTTGAAGCAACCTGGCAGCCTTGGCCCTCCGATGTTGCCAATCTTGTCCTCGTGACGCACCAGGTGCTTTGTCAGCATTCCCAGAATAATTCTTCTGCTGTGAAATGGATAAATTTGTGGGATAGGAGCCGCTCCTGGGAAACCCATGCCCTGTTGAGTAAAGTCCCACATAGGTCTTCCTCGTCAAAATAGGTTAATACATCACAAGGGTGCATCAGTCGTTTTCTTGCGAAGGCACTTCCCCGTTGATCTCTGTGACCTGTATCCCCAGAGAATCTGGCGGATTAGTAGAGAATATGCTTCATCCGTTCTCAGAAGAGGTGGCGGATATGGCTAAAAAGGCGTGCTCGTAAATAGAAGCCATATTGGCTGCCTCCTTCTTCCAGTCTTTGTTATTATCCTGAATAATATAAAATAAATCTATCCAGATGAAGCGGAGTTTAAGCCTAAATACTGCTGTAATAGTATCTTTTATGAGAGGGTAGAATCTGTCTTCCGGTATTCCTGCCTTGTAAAGTGCGAGATTCTCCGTCGTAAGAGACTTCGATTTAGTCTCGGGTTCGGCCCAACGGTGGCTGAGGCATGCGTACTTCTCAGGTCGGGAGCAATTCTCTACCACTCGAACGCATAGTGGCTGTAGAGACTCAGTCTCCAGGATTCGGTGTGGTAGCGTCTTCTCTCCTGTGAACTCACAAAGGCTATGTTCTGCATTGCATCGAGAAGTCCAACGCTTCAGAGTAGAGAACGCTTCGACACTAGATGTATCTCTCGATGGTACCGTCATTGGTCGAATCATGGGATGGAAAGAGCTCGGCTTGTCGAAGCTGTTCAGTTGCCGTCCGGCGGGGAGACCGCTCGCACTGAAGAACTCGCAATCAAACTTTCTGTGCTTGCAATAAACAACAAAATATGGTCTGGAGTCGTAATCTGGAGATCCTAAATCAAGGATGGGAAAGAAGTGAATGCCCTTGACTGCTTCTCCAACAGGTACTGTCTTGACGAATTGTTGAATGCCTGCACAAGCCCGGCATCCACCTTTTGCTGACCGCTCGACCACTTTTATGTTGACCAAGTACCCATTTTTTAGCTGAGGACTGTCCTAAGAGAAAAACATCACAGTAATCCCTCCCAGAAGGCTCCCGGTGGACGGTCTACAAAGCACTAGGCTCAATCGACCTGGAGTCTTTGCCATCTATTGCCATCGCCTGCCTGGAGCAAACTGACACGAGACCCAAGACTAAGCTAGATAGTATCCCAATGCTTAAGGAGACAGAGTCGAGATTGTGCTGGCAAGCCTAGGTGAGCAGGTAACGTGGTGCGATGTGGGGAGCGTTCTTGGGCAGAGCAGAAAGAACTCGGGGCCGGGAGAAAACCTAGGTAGTCTGCAAGGTGACGCCACTCCGTTCCCTGCACGCGGTGCATTTATGTATCATTCACAAAAATGCTCATATGTAATGACACCAATGCCCCGGACGGCCGGGTTTTCAGTGTTGTACGATATGTCCGTAGGCTGCAAGCAAAGTGCATTCCTGCAAGTTGTTAATTGTTGCAACTTCTTGGGCCGAATTGTGACACTCATGTCAGGGCCATGGGGCTGAACGCTCCAGGACCCATCACTGGGTCCATTCTCATGGCTGATCTTATCAGCCCAACTGGCCTCCAAAACCGCTTCGAGGCAAATACTATCGTAGCTCTGCTGCCTTCTTCCTTTCTTTTAGTTAGTCCTCACGTCTTATGGCAACAAGGGCACAAGTTGACTATACAACTTGTGCCCTTGTTGCCATAAGACGTGAGGACTGTCTCAATAGAATATTAGTAGCCTTGTAGTTTATTAATCTGCTGTAGTTGCTTAAGCTTGATTGATTGTAGGAACATGACTGTATTTTGTGACCTAAACTAACAACCTCTGACCCCGATAGGCGGCTGCATTTCTGGCATGGTTTTGGTGGTGTGGAATGTGAACAAGTGTACCTGGGGGCCAAAGCAGGCCAACCACAAACAAAGTATGCACAGCAGCTAAAGCTGAAATATATGCTAAAAGTAGATCACATCAGTGGTTTGCGTCTCGAGTTGTGCTTCGGAGACACGTTTTCCTTTATATTTCAAACGCTTGAAGTAGCCACGGCAGGAAGACGTCAATACTTTCAAAGTGCTATAAGCATCTGGCCCCACATGTCGCGCCAACTGGTTACTTTACATGCTGAACGCTGCAATGCCCCCATCATCATCAGTGCCAACAGGATCTTCTACCTCCCGGCCGAACTCTACAGGTATGTGGCCTCAAGCCCAAGATCATCCGAAGGTAGCTAGCTGATCACAGGGAAGAAACCGGGAAGCACATTTGCAGCAGACGTCTCATCATCTTCAAGCGAGTACTCCGAATGCTTCCTATAACCAACATCGTGTCAGTGCTGACAGCCGCCGCTTCGGTCGGAGCCTTGAATTTTGATGAATTCCATCCAAGCACTACCACTCTCTATCGCGCATCGGAAGCCCTGTTTGCGAGCTGCACGATTGCAGCCATCACTTCGATCCTGTTATCTACCATGCTCCTGTTCATTTTCGAAACAGCTGAGTTGGTCTTGATGAGCGGTTATCTCCTCTCGTGGACGCCTGTCCTCTTCCTGGACTGGTCGATCCTGGCATTTGTGTTTGGGATCACTCTATGGTATGTTGAGAAGGTCGATGTTGGCAAGTCTATATTGATTAAGATTCAGACTGGAATTATGCTTATTCTTTCCCTCTATGTGTCGTATCGTATGTTAGTGATCTTGAGGCGCAAAGGTGGACTCGGTAATGTAGAAGAAGCTTTATTCGCAAACATCAGAGATGTGGCATGATCATCAGTATAGCCGTGGCGCTCAAGGGGCAATGTGTGAAGTGCGACTCCCGAAACATTGGGTGTGCAACTGACTTCGTCTTCGTTTTTTGTCTTGACTTGGTCCTGGTCTCAAATTGCGCTTTCGACTGCTGCGGCCAACGATAATCTGTAATGAAATGCCTCGTTGGCCCGTTTTCTAGAGCATGAAGCCCAAAAAAGCGAGGGGTATCTGACTTGAGAGTGCGCACTTTTTTTTTGTCCCGGCTGCGATACGTAGCGCTACGCAAACTACAAGACCGTGACTTCTCACACATGGCTTCAGAAAATTATAGCAATGGATCACCACGAGATCGATTATAAATGCAGTTCAGGGTGATGAAGAAGTTTGAGCATGACTTTGTTTGATGTGATCAAATTACTGGGGTATCAAACCCCCAACCGTCATCATTACTGAGTCATACAAGAGAAGACATCGTGAAACCCGATCCTCGCACTCCCAGAGTGGCCTTCCCGCAACTCTGAACCTAAATGAGACCCAAGCGCGTAGGTCTCACCATCCGCACACATCATCCCTCTAACCCTGGAAGTTGACCGACTGGCTCGTCTGGCCGGCGGACTTCTTGTCGGTGGCGATGTTGGTGTCGAGCTTCTTCTGCTCCTGGGCGATCTTGTCGGTGTTATCCTTGCCGCCCTGGGCCTGCTGGATCTGCAGGTCGAGGACCTCGAGCTTGAGCTTCAGGACCTTGTTCTTGATCTTGCCGATCTGGAGGGCGTCGGCGTCGGCGCCGCTGGCCGCGGCAATCGCATCGTTGAAGCCGCCGGCGTCAACCTCTGCGCTCTCAGCTGTCTCCCTGGCATCGCTGATGACCTGGGCGTCGGCGGGGTCGACGTTTGCCAGGTCGTTCTCGTCGATCTAAGACGAGGTAGGTGTGTAAGCGGCCGAGTGTGTGATGACAATGTGTGCAGTGGGTGTTGGACTTACAGGGAACTTGGCCTGGACCTCGGCGAGTGCGTTTCCAGCAACTCCGTCGCTGACTTGGAAGTCGGCGTAGCTCTGCTTGGTCAAGACGGCGGCACGCTTGTGGTGGGCATCCTGGGCCGTGGGCAGAGACAGGGCCGAGGCGGCGAGGAAGAGGATGGCAGTCTTGATATACATTTTGGGTAGTTTGAAAGAAGGTAGGTTGTGTTATGAGAGACAATTTAACGAGTGAATATCGAGCAGACAAAATTAAACAGCACAGCTGTGTCGAAGAACAGAAGGGATGAACGGTTGGGAGGATGTTTGGATGAGTGAGTTGTGGGGTGTGAGACCTTGAGTTGTACCGCCGGATGTGACGAACATCTTATAGTCGTTCGCGAAGCCTGTCAGCCCACGTCGTCGAGAACCATACGGGCTTGGCGAGCTAGTTCTTCAAACTCTCGAGACTCTTCCGAGCTTGATGCCAGGGTGGTCTAGGGGAGGGGGGAGAAGGAGGCGTAGAGACGCCCCTCAGGAACTGTCCTATGCCCCATGTCGAAAACATCGCCAAGACCTAACAACATCCACTCTTGCAGAGCCGCAGTAATGCAACCGGTCCGTTACCGAGCACGACAGACACGAGGGAACGTCGCCAGTCCCAGAAGGGCAATTATGGTGCCATGAGCATGGCCTGGGACTCGTTCGTCCAGCAGGCGCTCCATGTCGAGACAAGACAGGATGGACCCCTCGGCAGGGATGCCACCGGATGATGCAGAGCCAGCTGCAAGGGAAATACGACGAAGGGTTCGGTCAAAGGCGCTGGGACGGAAGGCCATGATGTTCGCGTGTTCGCAGATCGACGACCAGTACCACGGATCCAATGAGGATCCGTTTCTCACAGGGCGGATGCCCAGAAAAAGTCAAGACCAGACAAGCTCCGACAAGCTTAAATGATCGGCTGGCACATCTTGGCCTGATGTTGGCGGGTAGTTGGCAGTTGGGACGAGGGCGGGGCGCCCTGCGGCAATGGCTTGAGTTGGTCGGTCGAGCGTCTCGTTGGTGTCGCACTTGGTGTGTGATCTTAGCCAGGATGCAAGGGTAGGGGCAGGTTGTTCGGGTTGCTGTCGGGCTCATCCACTCAGATGAGGGCGACATTGACAGGGTTGGGTGCCCGGGGCTGTTTGAGGTGTGGGGCTTTTGATGGCGGCTGCGACGTGTGGGGCTGTTCGCTTTTCCGAAAGCCCATTCCGCATCGTGAACGCCGGCGGGCCCATGACCATGATTTTGACGATGACATGCGCCGGCGAAGTATGAATAACCGCTCAGTTCCCTTCAGGATACAGGTGCAGCTTCCAAGAAATGGGAAAACGCCAGCCTGTTGAAGCATGTCGTGATGGGACGAAGCCAGTAAATAGTGCCGGGAGTAACTTGACCAACCCCTGCCTGTATCTAGTGAAGACGCCCCCGGGCGAGCTGCGGTGTCAGACAGTCAAGCTTCGGGTTAAGGTTGCAGGGCAAGCCCACCACGACTTGAGCCTCATCGTTGGATACGACCCTGGACGATACATGGCCTGCGGATCACGTCTTTTTTCCCTCCAATCCCCAGCCGGGGTTCCCTTAGTGAATCAGCATTTACTGTTTTGAATAATTGAGTGCAGGTGTAAGAGGAGCCCTGGGGCTGTGGCTGCAAGTGGGTACGGAAGCTATTGGACCATCCAATCATCTTACATACACGCATAACCCTCTCGTAACTGAAGAGGCATCGAGGCATTTTGTTGGACCAGGCATTGTCCATTCACAGACCCGATGGCTTTACTTTACTGGTCAGTTTGTCAGTCTAGAATGCTCATGCAGTGTGGTGCAGGCGGGAATGGCTCTTGCCGAGCAGGTTTTCTATCACTTGAGATACCACCGCAGATCAACGTTCCCGCACCGATCAAACCAACCTGTTCTAACCCCGCAGTTTTGGAGATCCCAACTGTACGTTCGTGCCGACCAGGTGCTTACAGTGGTAGTGTACAAATGCACCCATGCGATCTGCAAGGGTCATGCCGAGGGACGACTTGCATGCTGGGTGAATCACTACTTGTACAATGAGCAAGTCTCGCGACGCGTCGCGAGGCGACAAGACGAAGCCCTCATAACTGTCTTGCATGGAGAGCGTCCGTTGGGGCTGCAGGCGAGAGTCATGTCAAGAATCATCTTTATCTGCTTGACCTGTATGACATGGCTGCAGATCCAGGATCAACCGCCGTTGGGGTAGGCGGGCATCGTGCCTATGCCGTAGCTTACCGCGCCGGCAACCCCGCGGCGGTCGTCAATCTCAACATTGCCGAGGAGTCGGCCTCCAAGTGCCCGTTTATGTTGCGTGCCCGTTTATGTTGCCCATTCCTGCAAACAGTAGATAGCAGTACCGGTACCAGCACCACTGTGCTCGCCCATGCCAGGCCAGATCCCTCGTGCCGTCAAAATGCCTCACAAGTCCCTTTACGCTGATGTGTCCATCCCCGACGTCGACATCTTCACTCTATTGTTCTCGCGGCCGTCCAGACCTTTTCCCGATGTCAAGGAGCTGCTCACCGACGGCGAGCGACCCGCCCGCTCCTATACCCTCGCGCAGCTGCGCAACGCCGCCACTGAGTTTGGAAAAGGACTGAAGGCCCTCTGGCAGTGGAAACGCGGTGACGTCCTCGCCTTCTACACCCCAAATGATGTCGACACACCGGCGTTAACTTGCGGAGTCCTCTGGGCGGGCGGTTGCGCCTCGCCCGCCAACCCGCTCTACACCCTCGATGAGCTGACCTTCCAGCTGACCAACAGCGGCGCCAAGGCTCTCGTCACCCAGCTGCCCTTCCTCCCTACCGCAAAGCAGGCCGCCACCCGGGCTGGCATCCCGGAGGATAGGATCATCCTGCTGGGAGAGGAGGGCGATCCCGAGGGAAAGATCCGCCACTGGAGTAGTATCAAGTCCACCGCCTACTGCAGCCGCTACGCAAAGACAAAACTACGGCCTAGTAAAGACCTGGCCTTCCTTGTCTACAGCTCTGGGACGACGGGCCTGCCCAAGGGCGTATGTCTGACGCACTACAATGTCATTTCTAACCTGCTCCAAATGGAGCCTCTGGAAGGGGTTTATCTGAAGCCCTCCGGCGGGCCTGGGAATAGCGGTGATCGCCTGCTCGGCGTGATTCCCTTTTTCCACATCTATGTAGGCTTGTCCCCAGATGTCAAACATTGTGAAGCTCCCGACGGGCCACGCAGGCTGACGAGGCACTACAGGGCCTGGTGAACAACGTTTTTATGAGCATTTACTCCGGTTGGCAATTAGTAGTGCTCTCGCGTTTTGACCTTGAGAAGGCCTGTCGGGTCATTCAGGATTTTAAACTCACATTCGCCTACATCCCACCTCCAGTGGTCTTGGCCCTCAGCAAAGAGCCGGTGGTTGATAAGTACGATCTGACGTCCCTCAAGATGCTTCACTGCGGCGCCGCGCCCATCACCAGCGACCTGATCGAGATGGTCTGGAAGCGCCTTAAGGTCCCTGTGAAGCAGGGCTACGGGTTGTCCGAGGCCAGTCCTGTCTCCCATGTCCAGCAGCCGGATGAGTGGGCCAAGTTCATGACCTCGGTAGGCAAGCTGGTGCCAAACATGGAGTCCAAAATTGTTGATACTGAGGGCAATGAGGTGGCTCTCGGTGAGGTATGCATCCCAATGACTCTTGCTCATAGACATGTTACCAGTGTGCTGACACATGTATATGATCATCACAGCCGGGTGAACTTTGGCTCAAGGGTCCCAATGTATTTGGAGGGTATTTAAACAACGACGAAAAGACAAAAGACGCCTTCTCCACAGACGGCTGGCTGAGGACAGGCGACGTTTTCAAGATGGACAAGTACGGCAACTACTATTGTGTCGATCGGCTGAAGGAATTGATCAAATACAGTAAGCCCATTCCGCTCTAAATCTAGCTACTAGCTGCGCAGCAGAGAACTGACATGTCGTTCCCACAGAGGGTTTCCAGGTCGCCCCAGCCGAGCTGGAGGGCCTGGTAGTGGGGCACCCGGACGTCGCAGACGCGTGCGTCATCGGGATGTACGACCCTGGCCAGGCCACGGAGTTGCCACGGGCCTACGTGACGCTCAAGGCAGGCGTCACGCAGGACGCCGCCAAAGCAAAGGAGATCGCGGACTGGATGTCGGCCAAGACGGCTCCTCACAAGAAGCTCCGTGGCGGTGTTTACTTTATCGATGTGGTGCCCAAGTCCCCCAGCGGCAAGATACTGAGGAGGGTGCTGCGGGATAAGATCAAGCAGGACGAGAGGCTAGCTGGACCGAGGTTGTAGGCTTGGGTCAAATAATAATAGAGTATCTGGGCCCCCTGTTCGATGTTAGAAGGACTATCCCTACATTGATGTAACTATTATGGTCTGGGAAAAGGATGAGGTTCGTCGGCACGGCCGCGCTGATAGGAATGAATCGGTTTATACGTTCCTGTGTATTGTACAATTTTCAAGCTATATTACTTGCTATGCATTGTGCACGAATAATCTGTCTACTATGGTATATCCGGTCGCAACGTTGATCAAATCTAGTTAGTCCATATCACATCAGGGCAGCCTCTCGGCCTCCTCCAGCAACTTCTCAACGCTAAACCTGGAGTCGCCCTTGCCGAACCACTCGAGCAGCTTCTTCCTCTCCTCGGCCCTCTCCTTTCCAAGCGCGTCGTTCTTCTCGCCGTCCCACCCGCCGTAGAACCGTTGCAGGCACATGACCAGCCACCTCGCGTCGTCGGGCTTGACGCCGCGGTCGGCGACGACGGTGCCCTGCATGAGCACGACGCGCTTGTCGGCGACGAGGTCGAGGTGGTGCGTGACGGTGGTGTGGGGCACTGCGAACTCCCCTCGCGCCTTGTACTCGGCCAGCTGCGTGAAGAGCACGGTGCTCGTGTGCGTGGACGGGTCGAACGTCCACTGCAGGAAGTGCATCTCGGCCCCCTGCTCCGGGTGCGGCAGCGGGAGCACGAACTGCGGGTGCCGCCGCGCCTCGGCCTCCATCGCCTCGTACGTGTGCTGCGGCACCACCGCGCACAGGTTCTGCGGGCTGCTCGCGTGCCGCAGCCGCCAGATCGCCGTCAGCTCGGGCACCGGCAGCGTGCGCGCCTTGGGGAGGTCCAGGATCTGGTCGAGCGTCTTGACGCCTGAGTTGGAGGGGTAGCTAGATGGTTTTGCTGTCTGGTGTGCTGCGGCGGCCTCGGGTGTCAATTGGCCTTTGGGAGGAGGAGGAGGAGCAGTGGTGGTAGTTGTGCCGGCGCCGGCGTCGTTGGCAGGAGCTGGCGGCTGGTCCAGGGGGGGGATGCCCGGTATTTCGGCATCTTCTTTTCGAATTTCTTGAATCTTGTCGGCATATGCCTTCTTTAGGTCCTGGATGTCGGCGTGGCCCTCTTGGCGGGCCTTTGCATCGAGCTTCTCGCGATACTTCTCGAGGACGTTACGGGACGCCTGCGTCGTCGCCAGGAATCGCACATCGTGAACTTGCGCCCAGCGGCGCTGGTTTGAGGCGCGCAGTGAGCGCAGTTGGCTGCCGAAAAGGTTCCGCAGTGCTGGTATCCTTGTAGACGCCATTTCCGTCCCCAGATCCTGCTCGATTTAACCTTGGAGGGCGAGGGGGAGAGAATTGCTGCTCAACCCAATCTTCGACTGCGCAGACTGACGTCAAACTTGACGGCTTACGTAATCCTCGAAAATCGAAGACCCACAGCACCTGAGGTTCGATTGCCTATTGCAGCTCTCTTCCCTGAGAAGTCATCAAAACATTCATGAGAGCAACCGCTGCCGAAGCGTATTTCATTTACCTCAAGACCAAATCAACATGTGAAAAGTTGTCTCTTGTGATAAAGTCAACCTCAAGAGCATGAGAGCCTCAGAAGAAGGAGGACTGCGCTTACTCCTGGCCTGGATTCTAAGTGTCACGCTGCTTCATCCCTCCAGAATATCAGACACGAGTTTGTACTGAGCTTGGCAAACTGCAGGTGGACTGGACTGGGCGTGACGGCAGATATGCTTCATCCTACACTCCCACGTCGCCCTGGCGGTGTGCACTGCACCTTCACTTCGCGAATGGCTTCAATAAAGCGCCAGGAACGATGCGACCAACCATCCGTCGGATGAGCAGCCGCTCTGGAGGCTTCGTCTCACTGAAGCCATAGGCAACACAAGAACCCTGGGTGCGACGGGTTTCCTCGATCTTCCGCATCAACGCGAAGAAAGCTTTGTTGCCAACTCCGCTGAGACCAGCAACGCTGCCAGCATCTACTTCAAAGAGTCCACAACCCCAGCGCTCGGGAAGCTGGCTGGTTCCTCCTTCGCGACGTCATCTCGGCGCCGCAGGTCCTGATCCACATTCCCAACAAGGATTACTGGTCGAGACCCTGTCCCATTTCCTTCGCCAACGAGGCCCAGAGCTAACGCCGTGTGCATCACAGCGTCGCACATTTCCCTGGCTAAGTCGAGTGTCGGCTGGGATGACATATTAAAGATGAACACGAAGCCTTGCGCGTACTTGACATGATCCTCCAGCATCGGCGCGCTGTGATGCCAAGATGGAGGCGTATTTATCAGCTCGAAGCCCGCAGGGCTAAGTGACTGCCGCGTCTGCGGCACCGACTTTGTCGTGGACAATGAGGAAGCTTTGCCATCGGTGCGCTTTGTGGGATCCGAGACAAACCCTGTCGCAGACAGGATCCTGTCCCGGCCGGTGTGTAGGTCTTCGTTCCCGCTGACCACGATGTCAAATTTGTCGAGCCTTCGATTAGAGGGGAATATAAACTGTGCATTCGGGGGTTGTGATCCAGTGTCTGTATACCTCCAGGTTCATTTGCTCATTTCTGAGTCTGACCTAGGATCAGTGGATCCTCCACTCACGCTGAGGCCGCGATGGCATCTTCTTGGGCTGTGATTACTTCGGAGACTTGCGGCTGAGGAGTTGCGCAAAAATGTGGACTATGACAGGCCAGACAGAGCGGTATTCCAATGTATGGACAATGGCAGTGGAGTGAGGTTGCTTCACCGCGGTAGGTGAACTGTCGCCTTGGAACAGAATCGGGTAGCTGCCTTGGCTTGATGAAGTCGGAACACAACCCATGCAGGATGATGACCCAGGTTCTCGAGGGAATCCAATCGGTTCGTGTCCATATAGGGAAGCTGATACATCGCCGGCCTTACCAATTGTAAGCAGCGACGATTTCTGACAGCATCACGATACCACGTAAGTAATGTCACAGCAAAACTAGGCGCTGCCTGAAAATGAAATGTGTTTCGCTGCGGCGAGCTATCCGCCAAAGCAGGTCACGCACCATTCATTAATTCATAGCGTATGCTTTATTACTATACGTATTCTGACGAAAGCAATATGACGTCGGCGAACAGGCATGTATGCGCAATGACACCAGTCAAATCAACATAACTATACGTCCTGCACAAAGTTCTTTCAGATATCATTTCCCCTCTCCTCGGCAAACCGCAGGAACTCCTCGTCCGTCCGAAGGTTCGGGTAACAGCTCTCCTCCAGCCCGAGACAAATCTCCAGGCCCTCGTCCGGGTTGCCTTTGGTCGTCCTCGTCGGCAGCACAAAGAAGAAGCCCTCGAACTGCGGGTGCGGCCATCTCAGCGCCGCGGGCCGCCCAAAGCCGAAGTCGTGCACCTCATACGACTTCATCGTGTGCCAGTCGAAGGCCATGCAGTCTAGCCCCAGCACCCAGTGCATGTCGAGCTCGACCCATCGCAGATCCGGGCACGAGCCCGCCCAGCGGACGAGGTCAGCCACGTACGACGGCGTCACCTGGCTCGTCGCCGCACGCACGGTGCGGGCGAGGAGGGGCAGCGCCGAATTTAGATCGGGCGAAAGCACGTCCGCGACGGTCAGCTCGGGGGACTGTGGCAGTGTGACGGCGACGCCGATGTAGTTGTCCGGGATGACGGGCTTGGTGCGACCCCGCGCGTTGACCGCGTGGATCGCCTTAGATGGCGCCGCCGGATCGGGTTTGAGCAACGGCTGCTTTGCGCGAACGATGGCACGCCACAGGATCGCGAGGAGCGCATCGTACGTCGATACCCAGCCTGTGTTGCCTCCGTCCGGCACCGGTGCGCTGGCCAGCGCCTTGAGCTCCTTCAGCTTGCTGCTCGGGACGTGCCAGATCCGCGTCTTGACGACTGGCATCTTGAAGTCTGCGGGTGGTGGCGCGGGGGGGCCGTCGCGGGCTTTGTACGTCGGAAACTTATCGCCGAGCTTCTTCAGCTCTTCTGGCGAGGTGATGGGCTTGCCCTTGGCGCTCAGGATGGTCCGGTCTGGCATCGCGGCTGGGTCGACGGTGCCATTTGCTGTACCCTTAGAGACGCCGTATGAGTTTCGCGACCAGCTTGTCAGCAGTGTCTCACAGCCCATGCCGTCGGAGACTTGGTGAGCAATGGCCAGTGCCAGGATGATACCTCCATCGATAAAGGTGACTTGGAAGGCGCAGACTGCTGGGCCGTCTGTCGAGATATCCTGGGCTGGAACGGGGAACGTCCCGACCACAGGCGACGGAAGCACCTTGCTTGCATCGAGCAGGTGGACGGGGAAGTCGTGCTTGTCGAGGGATGCAAAGGACTCGATGTCGCTCGTGCCATCCGGACCAGGCTCCTTGATAGCCAAAGTCACTGAGGAGGCCATCGTCCTCTTTACAACAATTCTCTTGGCTTCATTGTCAAAATGAAGTGAGCCCACCAGGATTGGGTACTCAGCGACAGTCCGAGAGAGGCCTTCAGTTAGGTTGTCGAGTATTTGCTGCTTATCTGCGTCTGGCTCTAGGGAAAAGACCTCGATCATATGCACGTAGAGCTTTGGCTCGATGACATCCAGGTCTGCAAGTTGGACCACCTCATCTTGCTTATTGCCATGTGGCTGCACCCTGGTCTCTTGGAGGGTAGCCATGAGGGGAGACGGATCCTTTGCATCCAAGTCCAAACACGAGGATGAATTGACGACAATAGTCCAGAGGTGACGTATCACTGCTCAATTCGCAACTTATTTGGGCATGACAAAGTCTTTATCGACTTCATCAGGGCTTCTGAGACCACTGTGTGCATAACAAGCGGCATGTGGGTCTTTGATCCTTCTATGGGGATGCCGCGGTTGTTTCTCGGTCGCCATTTTAGAAGACTGTGGGCATATGGAGATTCAGTCCCGCTGGGGAGAGTGCTCGCTCTTGCAACTTGGCCCATACGACTGCTGTGTGCTACACCTCCTTGAAGTCTGATTGAAGAGTCTCCTGTGCCTGTTGGTGAAGGGAGGGCTAGGGGAGCCTCCCTGGTGGGTACATGCGGGACTCGATACTACCGTGCCCATTGGTAGCAAAGAGCCACGGGGTTCCTATCCGATGTGGGTATATGCCGACTTAGTTGTGAACAGTCACAAAATAACCATTCGTGAAATACCAACAATCGAACCACAATTTTTTCACGCGCTGCCGGATGACAAGTTGCGAAAGTACAAGCGCCCCATGAAGCTCGCCTGTGACTCGGAGCACTGGAGACGATAGTGCCAAATTCCTTCATTGTGTTGTCTAAAACAGTTGACAGTTTCCTCGGACAGGATTTGATCAGCCCGTGGTAGATATTGTAGGCATTAATGTGTGAAGGTATCTGCAAATGAGATAATCGAAATGGGAAACTTGATTCGAAGAATCCTTTCGGTACCGTGAACCTTGACACTCAGGGATGCCCCCGTATCAGTGGGCTACAAAATATGGAGCTTTTGTCGTTTCTTGCCAATCGAGGCCTTCTTCGCCTTCGTTTTAGACCACAGTACATACCACATGTGACAATGGCCTAAAGTCAGGAGAAAATAGCCAGCAACATTTTGTATTCGCACCGGGGGCACGATCCCTCAAACTTCGCTCCCAATATGAGGACCCATGGCAGTGCGGCATCGACCTCCGGGGGAAGACACTATTAAATCTCTATAAGCTCTACTAGACCGTTTTTACCCATCTGCACTTACCAGAAGATCCGCCCTGCAATCATGAAATTTGCGAGGCCATGGCGGACTCCGTTGATCCCGGTGCCAGGCTTGTCCAACCTGAAGGCGTAGCTTTGGCAATTATTGTTGTTTCTCCAATTTTTCTTTCCGTTTCCATTTTGGCAGTTGCTGCTCGCATATATGTGAGGGTCACAGAGAAAGTGACGTCTACAGATGACTGCTTACTACTGGGGAGCCTGGCAGGCAAGTGATTTCATTATTACTCCCTTGATTCTAT
The DNA here is from genome assembly GCA_014872975.1 of Diaporthe citriasiana. Classification (NCBI taxonomy): domain Eukaryota; kingdom Fungi; phylum Ascomycota; class Sordariomycetes; order Diaporthales; family Diaporthaceae; genus Diaporthe; species Diaporthe citriasiana. The sequence goes on from JADAZS010000058.1 coordinate 207,261, forward strand.
CACATTCTGGCTCTTTGACAGAGTCATCAAACATAATCCATGCCTGATCAGTTTCGGTATTCCCCACGCATCTAATACGGACTTGGTTATCTCTAATCCTATCACAGATATTCTATATCCCAGACACAGCAATCGCCATCCATACCGCAACTGTAGGGGTCGGTACCGTCAACGCCCGCCTCAACGCGTGAATGCAGACCCAAGCAATGAAATGGTACACGATCTGGATCTTGATATGTCATAGGACTTGCCCTGCTCAAATCATCCATCTGCATGATGATATGGAGGATTGCTAGCGTCCGTCGCGGCATGCGCATAACTTTGATCTTCCTGCTAAGCCTTGTGTGGGCCTCCTTCTTCGTCACATTCATCGGCGTGCTGCTTTACTGCTCCCCTGTCGAGGCCAACTGGGAGACCCATCTTGTCCTGGAGGGCAAGGCACGCTGCGGAAGTATCGCTGCTATGATTGGCTTGAGCCATACGGCTACCGTGACGACGATTATTACAGACATTGGTTGTGCGATGCTTCCTGGTGTGCTTCTTTGGAAGACACAGATGAAGTCTCAGGCCAAGCTTGAGGTCTTTGCTCTGATGTCTGTTGCGTCTATGTAAGCTCATGTCCCAGCTCTGCCGTAGTTTCTAATCGTTCAGGTATGACTTGGTGGCGGGGTCTAATTAAGCATCATGTTTTGGCGGCATCACGCTAACTTGCAATAACCACCTCGACAGGGCCTCTATTAGCACTATAGCACGTGCTCCTTTCATTTCTCGCTATGAGAAGCCGGAGGACGATCTGAAATGTAAGTTTACCATTGATCATAATCTTTTCTAAATTGGCACGTACCCTGCGCGACCAACAGACTAGTACATCGGCTACATTGTTCTATTCTCCAACATCGAAACCGGAGTCGGCTGTGTCGCCTCATGCCTGCCCGCTGTCAGGCGCCTCCACATGCGCAACTGCAAGAAGAAGACATCAGAGGATAAGAGCTCCAACCCAACAGCAACCGGAGAGGGGCGTCAATCTCACCACGTTGCAGGCCGACGGCAGTGCCGGAGGTGGCGATTGGGAGCAGCTGCATGACGTTGACTCGGATGAGGTGCCGTTGTCGCCTTGGAAGAAGCCTGCGGAGGGTATCAGGATGGACTACACTTATGCCGTAGGGCTTGAGCCGGTGAAGCAGAGCGAAGCTACCACTAAATAGATTTCAACATAGATACCTACACCGAGATGGAATCGATATTCCTGTTAAACTTTTTCCTTTTTTTTTTGTTTTTTTTTGACTGAGGGCTTGGTACAAGTCAACGCCTGACTGATACCAACTGGCTTGATAGTTGTGACGGCGTAGCTGTCTCTTTTGACTGGTATTTGAAAAAAGCAGACGACTCATGGTTCCATGCTGCTTAGCCAAGCTTCTGGTGACGAAGCCGGTCACGATTGCCTCAGGAACTGTTGAGCAGCCATTCCTCCACCAATTACCGTCACAGCCGGCCAAGACCAAGATGTCTAGGGCTGGGAGGAAGAAGATTCAACAACACCGTCGAAGCAGGACTAGTCCCAATGGGTCGGGCCGTGGGTGCCGTGATTGAAAAATAGTCTCGTCATGGAAAGTTCCGTAGGATATTCCTAAGACCCCGGGTCATCTACCAGAGGGACCTGCCAGGCCTCGTCCAGGGCCCTGGGGGCGGACGGGGAAGTGCGGGGAACGAGGATGCCAACCACATGGCCCGGTGCACGCTACTGCGCTTGGGACAGGGCAAGGCGTTTCAATAGGATGGAGGGGTTGGGATCAAGTGCACCTGGTCCCGGTGAGCCTCCATTCTTGTTTGAACTTCAACTCCTCCCAGCCTGGACTGTTGACCGGCGAGGGCTCAATCTCAAGAACATCACTTCGCCGACTACCTACCGGGATCGGCAAGACATGTGCCGCTGCCCTACACTTCTTCTGCGGAACCAATATTGCATTTGCCTATCATACAATTCAATCCCAAGAGAGACTTCAAAGTCAGCAGATAAAGACAGCGACGAAGGATTGTAGTTGTCCTTGCCTCCTGCCTCCTGCCTCCTGCTCCAATCTACCAAATATTCGCTCAAATCTAACGTTCAGCTGACTCTATCAATCCACAAGGAACCTGCCAGGGTCGTATTTGTCCGCAATCGTCTCAACCCGTTCTTCCATCTTACTCCTGCGTTGTCTTAAACTCCCAACGCTGGTTCTCGGTGCCCTCGGCGAACGGGACTCCGAGCTCGAACAGCTTGACGACGACGTCCCTGAAGTCCTTGAAGAAAGCATCGTTGTCCTTGGCGTACTTCTGCACGTACTGCATGAACTTCTTGTCCTGCACGAGAGCCATGTCGGCCGGCAGCATCATGATGGACTTGGTGTCCTTGTCGACGAACTGGCGGGGGCCGTCCCACTTCTTGTACTCCCACTTGGTGTTGACCAGGAAGTTGTAGTAGTCGTTTGTCAGAACCGTGGGAGAGAAGGTCCACGGCCCATCGAAGCCACTGCGGTCGGTGTGGCACCGGCCGAGGGCATGTGCCCCAGAAAGAGCAACGATCTCCTGGTCGTTGAAGCCCATCCGGTAGAAGATGGAGCGGAGATGGTCCTGTGTCTTGGATCCGTCCGGCAGACGACCGTCAGGAGTGCAGGCGGCCATGTCCTTGTCGGCGCGACCAGGCCGGTAGGGGATCTTGGGGCCCAGCATCTCTTGGATGGCGCACACTCCGCCCAGGATCCAAAGATCGGAATAGGTGATCCAAGGGAACTTGGCTGTTGTTTGTTAGTCACCCTGGGGTTGGACCCATCCAGGAAAAGGAGAAACTTACCCTTCACAGGCTCCAGGAAGTCTCTGGCGTGCTTCAACCCAGCATTTGCCCCATGGTCGCCCTCGGGAGCGAACCTCATCGTAGCGCCATTGCTCCCACCGGTTCCGGTCTCCTTATCGTAGGTACCGCTCGCATGCCAGGCCAACCGCACGAGAACTGGGCCATACGACCCGTCGTCGTAGTCCTCATCCTCCTCGAGCCTCGAGGCTATCTCGTTGTACACCTTCTGGTAGTCCTCCTTGGTTGGGTTGAAGACCTTGGGCGTGGCAGGGGCGCTGTTCTGGGCCCAGAAGTAATATCCGGCGCCACCAGCTGCAGCGGCACCGACGGCCCAGAGTAGAGGGTTGGATGAGGACTTGGGGGGCTCGGAAGAGTAGAAACGGCGGCCGCCCTGGCGGAATGTGCGTGGAGCTGCTGTTGCCAATGTGCTTCGGGTTGTTGTCCGCAGCGCCGTGCGGGCGAATTGGCGGGTTGTGGAAGCCATCTGTTTGATGTGGTGAGGATGGTCAGCGATGGTTATGGAATTTCCCCAGTGTGGTCGAGAAGGCGGAATGTCCAAAGATAAGGTCAGGAACAGCTTACCTCGACGTAGTTAGAGTGTGACCTTGGGAGAAATGGTCTGCTTGAGAACAATCAAGAGACAGGAACTCCGGGATCCAAGAGTTGGGGCGAGAAAGAAAAGAGTCATTCACCAAAGCCCGAGAGTATCCCGGAGAAGTTGGATTGGAAACAGCGTGTAGATATGTACTCTCTATCTATGCACCTACGTAGCAGCCCGGGCCTCCCTGCCTCTTGTCTCTCCGAAGGGCGGCCTGGCTACTTCCCATTCCAGGCCCTGGGCCTGCCCAGGCGAGAGCGTCAGACCTCGGGTCATAGCTGCAGGGCAGAGTAATAGAGAAGGCGCCATTGGCCAGGGTCATCGTGTAAGATGTAGAATGGGCCCACCGGACCGGGCCCTGAGTCGGATCCCTGGGGTTCCAGAAGACACGAGGGCCGGCTGGGGGGGAAAAAGTGGACGTTCCCGCACTGCGAATGCAGGACGGGCAGAAGGATGGGTCCCGCCGTCTAAAACGTCAGAAGGGAGGACATAACGGTCGCAGAGGGACCTGAAAGTGACAGCATTGCTCTGACTGTTTGCTGCACCCTGCCTGGGCCGGCAAAATCGGCTTATACGCAACAGCTGCATGTTCTGAGATCATTCCAAGCCACCGAAAAAGGAACAAAGATTCGAACTGCAAGGATCCTAAACGTGCCGTCGTACCATTGTACCTGTATCCCCTGTGGCAAAGGCGTATGTCACTTGACTACGTGTAGGTTGCGGGCGCCGACGAACCCAGGAAAACGTGCGAAGACGCGGCACCGGGACGCGCCGATCTCGGTTCACTGCTTGGTAATCGACATCCTCGGCTCCCCGAGTTAAATCTCGTAGAACTAACCCAGCCAAGGATGTACTTTCGCATATCTCTTTGGCTAGGCAGGACGCTATGTCCCTCTGTGTTGTTATTTTCAGGTATTTGGAATCATTTACGCAAAAACTTTTCATGGCCTGCGTCACTCAGCAGCGCCGGCCAAATCCGTCTGCCCAGCCGTCTTACAAGAAGCTTTGAGTGACTCAGCCGACTGCATTTCGCAGCCTTACGCAGCCCATACCCCTGATATACTCAAGAGCCCACAATTCAAATCCCACTGTCTGCTATATTCATGTTCAAGGCTGCGAGTGTCGCACTCTCTGGTTAGCACCCCTCATTACACAGCACATGCATCCAGATCGTCGTGCCACCCAGACATTGCGACCGAATTTACTTCGATAGCGATCGAGCGCTGTACCAAAAATTGAGCACGAGTGACATTGGGAAAGCATGGTGTATATTATTTAATCGTTTGACCTCCATGCCTCGCCTCAGTCGCCACGTTTCTCCGTTCGATAAAAGAATATTGCATAGTGCACCGACCTATACTTTGACAAGCAAGTGAAGCCCACCTACATCCAACTCAGCCCCAAGAGAACCCCTATTGTACAGGACAGAGCGCCGGGAATGCAGAAGCTCTTGGAATCTTTTTTGGTCGTCGAAGAAAAAAAAAACATCAGGATGTTTGGAAAGGCGGAAATGGGTATCGGACTTAGTGGAAATCAGCAGGGCCATTCGCTTTCGGGTCCGCATCGACATGAAGTTCGTAAAAGCTGAAGTAGTGAGCCTCGGCCTTCTGCTGTGTTGCCTCGTCAAGCTCGCCCAAGGGAACACCGTTGTCCTTGGCCGAAAACTTGTCCTTGGAGATTGACAGAGGGCTGCAAAACGGCTTTGTTAGTGTCTCATTCACGCTCCGGCATACGCAGGCCACCGAACTCACCCAAACATCTCGCGATCGATCAGCAGGAATTTCTTCATGTCGTCCTTGCCGCCACGCTGCTGAAGGTAGTTCAGATACTTCCCGCAGAGCTGCTTCTTGGCAGCCACGGACATGCGACTCCGCGTTCGCATTTCGTCGATGACGTGCTCTATGCGCTTGCCATGCTCGGCTTCCAGCTCAGAGCTGGTTGGCTGCTCGAGCTCAAAGTCCAGCCACCTGCTCCAGAATTCCCGGCTGTCAGAGTACCACTGCACATTCGAGCGGAAGACGGTCCGCGCCTCCTCGACCGAGCCCTTCACCTTCCATAAGAGCAGCGCCCATTGAGTGACAAGGGCAGCCTTGGTGTAGAGGTCAACTCCTGGCGAGTCGATCTGCGCCTTGTACACATCAATGGCCGCATCGAGGCCGCTTTGCCGCCTCTGCAGGTTGGCCCATGAGATGATCGCTTCAACACAGTTTGGTATCTTCATCAGGACAGCCTCATGCACGGCGCGGGCCACATCAATTCGACCGCATGTCTCTTCGAAGTAGGCAAACTGCAACCTGATGCCAGGCCTGCTGATTGGCACGTACAACGTGATTGCGCGGAGGAAGATATTGCGGACCTCTTCGTCCTTGTCGGGCTGCGCCTGCATCCATCGGGCATATCGGAACCAGAATTCCTCATAGAAGGCACACGTGACCAAACACCTCTCATACAGTGCGGTGACCCTGGAGAGGTCACCTTCAGTCTCCTCGAAATCCAGGTATTTGCGCCAGTTCGCAAGCTGGGAGTGGTCCAGCTCCGTGACGTGGAAGTACGGCCGCTTGATCTCCGACTCGTACGTCCAACGCTTTGTTGTCTCGGATTGAGTCGTCTGGAAGACATCATAGAACATGGCATCGATCTTTGCCCTTATGTCACGTTCAATTTCGAGCTCTGACTTGACCACACCGAATGGGGCCGCCTCAGCGTCGACCTCGGCTCGGAAACGAGTCAGAACCTCCGGTTCGACCACTTCTTCCAGCGGCCTAGAGTGCGACAACGTTCGGAATCTCTCGTAGTACCTCGCATACTGGTGCATGGGTATGTGGATGACACGCTTCAGGATCGCGTAGATCTTGTCGTGGGCCTCTTGTCGCTCCTCGTACTCAACATACTTGTCCCAGAAGGGATGTGCGAGGAAGTCGAGTCCCACATAGGTCGCAGCCCGCTCGAACAGTCTATTAGAGGTCAGTGGGCGAGGCCCGACAAGGCAAGAGGGGAGGACTGGGTGGGGAGGAATGGACAGGATTGCAAATACAAGAAGGGATTGATGTGGCAACAGTAAACCCTTCTCCCGACTATTCGAACACAACAGCTCAACGTCTGTGCGACGGGGGAAGCGTGGGGGAAGTTCAGAGCGAATCATGGTGATGATGTGTGGCTGTGAAAACAACAGTGCCTGGTAGATTCTGTGAGACGCGATCCCAGCGATGAGTGGTGGCTCTTGGTAATTCTCACCGGAGCCCGACGATACGGTCAATGTCATCTTATCTCGGTGGGATCCGTTGATTTGCGACAACTCGCTGATTGGTGGGCGCGTCGATGGCTGGAAGGTTATGGGGAAGGAAAGCAGCCATGTGAACTTACTCTCTCACGAGATGCGCGACATGAGTGGTCTCCATCTTGAACGAGCAGTAGTCGGTCCAGAGGTCGACCGAGTTGGTGATGCTGGCGCAGCCTCGCTCGTAGACCATCTCGGCAGACTCTGGGCCCGAGATGTTGAACTCGAGGTCGGCATACTTCTTCCAGTACCCGAACAGAAGAGGGAATTTGAGGAGGAATCGGTCGTACGCATCGCGCAGTGTTGCTAGGGCCTGAGGGCTGGAGTTTCTGTTAAGGCCGCCTTCGAGGCTCTCGACCGCGCGCACCAGTTTCTCCCAAGCCTCGAAGCTGTCAGGGTCGGCATCCTACGAGTACGCTCGCGGTTAGTACAGCCAATGGAGCATCGACCAGTGCCGAAAAGCTTATGATGGCTTGCGACTTACGACTTCGGAATTGAGCTTTCGAATCTCAGCATTCTCCTCGTCAGAGCCCCCGTAGCTTGTGAAGTCACCCATCCTGGCCTAGTACTGTGGTGCTGCGTCGGAAGGCTGCACTGGAAGGAGTGAATGCAGTGCTATCTGGGGGTTTCGATGACAAAGATCACTGCCATGTGCCCTGGAAAGGCTGATGGATGCGCGGGGATTGTGCTGGCAGCGAGGGGTTGCTGATGGTTCCGGCCAGAAGAAAAGGGGGTTGGGGGGAAAAGGCGGAATGCAGAAAGCAGAAAGCGGCAAGCTTGAAGAGCTGGGAAGATGCGCCTGCGAGTTGAGGAGTTTGCGCCGAGCGGCCCTTGTTCCTAGCCGATCCTACTGTACATCATGCCTGTCCATTTCGCTTCGTTTGATTGGCTTGGGGTTTGCTTACCAAACCCACCGAACCACTCGAAAACTCTACCCAGCGACACGTTTGGAGGAAGTCTCTTCTTCCCTCTCCTCCTTCTACAATCATGAGCTTGTGATGATTTACAAAAAACAAACATGATAGGAAGAGGATGAACACCGCCTTTGGCGTGTATGATCTCACCCTACGTATGAAATCTGAAGCTCACGTCATCATTTCGTTTGATCCCCGAGCATGACTTCTTGTCAGCCAAGTGCCCTCCAATTTCTCAATTCCCCCTTTTTCTAGGAGTGTCGACACTGATGACGGCCTGAAACAACATTGCTTTGGCGAAAGGAATGCAAATGAATCAACCCAGTCTCTCTTTTGCAAAGCAGAATGAAGAATGGCGGCAATACTGCAGCTCAGGGCGAAGCGTATCAAGACCACACCGGCATAGAGCGATCCTTCCCGTGTGGCTCTATCGTAGAAACAATTGGGCGGTTCAATCTTGCTCTGAGATGCTCTGAGAGCATGTAGAATCGGGCCAGACTTCTACAAAGAATACACGTACTCAACACAATTGTGGTCCAGGAAACAACACTGCTCCGTTTATTGCCAATGTGCCGTGGTCGTTTAGGGCGTTACTTTGGGAGTCTTCCCTCAAGGTTAGCAGCGCAAGCGCGCTTTGCGTAATGCTACAGAGGAAAGCCAGTTTTCTCTGTAGACACCACTTGCATTTGAGGTGGTATTTCTTGTGGGAATATGATGCCGTTCGAAAGCAGGAAGTGAATGTCCAGGAGACTACTGTGTATCCAGAACACTTGGGAGGGCATATTGAGGAGCCGCACCCTGGCCCCTCTGTTTGTAAAATACCTAGAGCCCCAGTCCCTTCCAAGACTCGGAATACCTAGGCTCCACAGGGCTGAACAGCGCTTGGTCCTGGCGTCATAGCTGGCCCAAGCGGCCGTCGGGCAGTTTGGGCAGTCCTGCCAATGAGTGCCATCGACTGGCCATCAGTGATTGACTGGCCGTCAGAAGCTCAGGAAGGACGTGCATCTGCAATCTGCATCTGCAACTTCGTTAGTGCCGCTGGTAGCTGACACCGTCGTCACTTTTGAGATTTTCATGTCTGGCCTGCCAAACGAGCGTGCAATGCCCGCCTGTTCCTCTTGCCTCTAGCTACCAAACCCAATTCTACCTTCTGGACCACCCCCCTTGCCGTGCCTTCCTCTGACCACGGCGCTCAGTCTGGCAGGACATGTGGCAACCCCCTGGCGTAACGTAAACTGTCCGTCTACAAGACTGGCGGCGGCATCCAGCTCAAGCGCTCCCGACCGCCGACCGCCGACCGGGCATGGATCCAAATTATCCCAACTCGGCCCTCTGGAGCGGCCAGGCGCCGTCCCCTGAGAAGTCGAGCGAGCTCCTGATCCGCGAATACCCTCACCGGGCCATTGCCATCGTCTCAAACGACCACGCCCTCATCTTCCGTCACAGCCCCACCACCAGCGAGTCCATCGCCAATGGCTCCCTCTCCTCTATCCCTTCTGCTCGGCCCCGCACCGGCACTGGCATGAGCGCAACCGACAGCATCGCCTCGAAATGCATGGTCGAGTTCACCCAGATCACCAAGAACACCCTGAGCGACTACCGACCCCTGACACCACGGCCGATATACGGGACACTGGGGCTGATATCCGTCGGCCGCGATGTCTTCCTCTGTGTCATCACACACGCATCGCGCGTATCGACCTTGCGCCCCGGAGAGACCATCGAACGGATCCTGGCCGTCGAGTTCTACGGCCTCAACACCTCCGAGTACGACGATGTGTTCTCCGCCATAGATCCATACGAACTTGAAATGTCGGACGCCGCAGCCACGTACGGGCAGCCGCTCAACCGGAGGGAAGGTGTAGAACATCCTTGCGTGGATGTACAGAAGCTTCTGAGCAATGGGAGCTTCTACTACAGCACCGACTTCGACCTGACGAACCGGCTGCAGGATAGGCCTGCGGACGCCAATACCTTCGATATTGACAACTTTGACGAAGGGTTTCTCTGGAATTCGTACATGATCAGTCCTCTCGTACAGTTCCGGTCGCGCCTGATGCCCCATGAGAGGGAGACTCTCGATGCATCACGAATATTGACGTCGGCCATACGGGGGTTTTGTTTGACAATGAACATCCCTCAGTTAGTGGCGCCCTTGAAGCCCGCAAGGTCGGGCATGCCGTCCTACTTAACTATAATATCACGCCTTTCATGTCGACGAGCTGGAACCCGTTTCAATTCGAGAGGCATAGACGACGATGGAAATGTGGCCAACTTTGTAGAGACAGAGACGATCTACTGGAGCCCATCGGGCGTCTTATTCTCATACGCGCAGGTTCGCGGCTCCGTGCCTGTGTTCTGGGAGCAGGCTGCTGGACTGTTGCCCGGCCAGCAGAAGATCAGCATAACGAGATCACCTGATGGTACCCAGCCGGCTTTCAATAAGCATTTCCAGGATCTTGAGCACAACTACGGCGCCATCCACGTCGTCAATTTGCTAAGCGAGTCGAAGCCCGGCGAGGTCGAACTCAGCCAGCTCTACCGTAATGGCATACTACACTGCCCTCTGAGTCGTGCGGGTGAAAAGCGATCCAATGAGCATGCGCTCCTAAGGGGAACGGAATACGACTTCCACGCCGAAACCAAAGGGCCAACGGGCTATGAGGCCGCTAGGGGAATCCGCCGGTACATTGAGGGCTCAGCAGAGGGCTTCGCTTACTACCTTGCAGAGGAGACAGATAGCCCCGGAGAGACTGTGAATGGCACGGCTCACATTAATCGGCGTTATGTGGTTGTCCTCCAACAGGAAGGCGTCTTCAGGACAAACTGTCTCGACTGCCTGGACCGCACGAATCTGATCCAAACTCTCGTGTCGCAAATGGCTGTCGAGTCATTCCTTGGCCATCGTGAAGAATATGCTGCCTCAGACTTTTGGATGAGGCATTCGAGCTTATGGGCGGACAATGGCGACGCTCTGTCACGGATTTACGCTGGCACCGGAGCTCTGAAGTCTTCTTTTACTCGTCATGGAAAGATGTCTTTGGCTGGTGCCATAGCTGATGCACGGAAGTCAGCAACCAGATTGTACATCAATAATTTTACTGACAAGCAGAGGCAAAACACCATTGACACGCTACTGGGAAGGCTCGTAGGCCAGTCACCAGTCTCGCTTTACGATCCCATCAATGACTACGTCAACGCCGAGCTCAACAAGCGCAGTGCACAGTTCTCATCTACGGAGAACATTAGAATGTTAGTTGTGGCTGTTCTCATGCTTATGGCGATATACTGACCGGCCACAGCTTGGTGGGCACATTCAACCTCAACGGGCGTACCAACGGCATTAATGAGGACCTATCTGCGTGGCTCTGCCCCGAGGAGATCGGGGACACACAACCTGAGATCGTTGTGGTTGGATTCCAAGAGATAGTTGAGCTGAGCCCGCAGCAAATCATGAATAGCGACCCGACCAGGAAACAGCTCTGGGAGCAAGCTGTCCGGGCGGCTCTCAACACTCGAGCCTCAGAAATCGGCGGCGAGAAATACGTCGTCTTGCGGAGTGGACAACTTGTCGGTGCGGCATTGTGCATTTTTGTGAGACAATCCGTCCTCTCCAACATCAAAAACGTCGAGGGCTCTGTGAAGAAGACAGGAATGTCCGGCATGGCTGGCAACAAAGGGGCAGTAGCAATCAGGCTGGATTATGCCAACACTCAAATATGCTTCGTCACTGCGCACTTGGCGGCTGGCTTTGCCAATTACGATGAGAGGAACAAGGACTACGCCACGATAAGCAACGGACTGCGCTTCCAACGAAATAGGAGCATTGACGACCACGGTAAGACGGACGTTTCGGTCAGGATGATGGGTCACACGGCTAACAATGGCGAACAGATACTGTCATCTGGCTTGGTGATTTCAATTATCGAGTCGGACTAGGCTGGGAGAGAGCCATGGAACTGGTTCAAAAGCGCGACTTGGAGCGGTTGTATGAAAATGACCAGCTGAACCTACAGATGGTGGCAGGTCTATCATTCCCCTTCTACTCAGAAGCGAGGATCACATTCATGCCTACATACAAATTCGACATTGGGACGGATACATACGACTCATCTGAAAAAGCTCGCATCCCAGCCTGGACGGATCGCATTTTGCGCAAGGGTCCTAACCTCCGGCAGCTGGCATATAACTGTGCACCACTCAGATTCTCGGATCACCGGCCGGTCTATGCCCTCTTCGACTGCACCGTGAGTATCATTGACGAGCCGCATCGGGACAAAATCAGCCGTGACATCTACCTACGACGAAAGGCAGAGGTGGGGGATGCCACGGCAAATGTCAACACCGAGGACACAGAAGATGAAGACCTCATTGGCTACGACGCCATAGAACCTGGACTGCCCCCAGCCAGTTCTGATCGCCAGAAGTGGTGGTTGGACAATGGCAAGCTTGCGCAGTCCTCAATCACGCCTCCAAGAGCCATGGACGGCTCGACTTCGACGATCTTAAATCCCAACCGACAACCCAATCCGTTTGTGCCGTCGGACGAGCCCGATTGGGTCACAGTTCCGCGGGCAGACTCCAGGCTATCGTCCTTTTCAAGTATATCTACGTCACCCTACGAACACATCAATCACTCTACCTTGCTAGCTTCTTCTGTTTCGAGCACCCCTCCACAGAGGAAACTGCCTCCTCCTTACGACCCATCAGCTCTGCCTGCCAAAGTAGGAAGAATGGCCCTGAACGAAGAACAGAATACACTGCAATTCAAGAAGCTAGCCACACCGCCACTACCACCGCCGGCTAGAAAACCGTTGACGCAGGCACCGACCTTCCCTCCGCCGCCCAATCAGACTCCTGTCCCTGGTATCACCAATCAAGTGAGGAAACAGGCGCCGGTACCACCACCGTCCCGTTCAGCTTCCACGGTCTCTGTGTCGTCACAGAAGGCAGCTAAAGGCCCCCCGCCGGTCGCCAGGAAGCCAGCACACCTGCTCTCTACCTCGCCAACTGGGCCAAGCCCAGAGACCTCGCCCTCTACTGGAACCAAAGCCAAACCCATACCGCCTCGACGGCCGTCGAGCAGCGTGCAAAATGTGTCTCGCGCAGCCATACGCGACAGCCTGCACCGCACTGCGTCGGCAAGAGAGACTTACAATCGCAATCATGAACAACCGCCTCCGCCTCCGCCTCGTAGGGCAGGCACTGCCTCTGTTGCGTCGGGAGCTGCCGGTTGGGCTCCGCCTGGCGCTGTAGGCTTGGTTGGATTGTCTAAGGAGGGCCGCCCGGCAGTACCGCCTAGGAAACCGGTAGGATCGGGCACACCCTCCCCGACCAGCTCATCAGGTCGATCACCCCCTATACCTGCTCCGAAGAAGTCTGCTCTGAATTCCAGGAGTCCTGTGGTGGATCTACTAGGCGACGACGGCGCGACTGTTGGAGGCTGGGAAGCCCTGAAGCCTTCTTAGTGGGGGTGGAAGGGTTGACTGGGACATCTAGCAGCAGACTCGCATGGTCAAGGATAACAATACATGGGTTCAAGGTCACTTTGAACCCGGGAGACGCCAATAGAATTGACGGTCATGAAGCGCACCTCCTCCGGACTTGAAGAGCATAAAGAGCTTTGACCTAGGTATTTATACTGAGCGTAAAGCTGGCATCACTAGATTTAGATACTACAACAAGATGCCCCTTGTCGAGGGTGCTAGACAAGGTCAGATACAGGAACTGGACACCGAGCATCTAGCCGTTGTGACTTGTATTATAAGTCCCGCGGTAAGGCCGAGAGCATCAAGAGGTCCTCACACCGTAGTCGGATATGGTGTAATGGTTAACATCGGTGACTCTCACTCACCAGCTCGGGGTTTGATTCCCCGTATCCGAGGATGTTTGATTTGGTGGTTTCTCGCCGCTCCTTTTTGCTCGGGATGAGCAGACGGAGATCCGGACAGCCTGAACGGCTTGTAGATATGTCTGGGACTAATTGTAAAGTAAGTAAACATGAGACTACCCATTATAAGCTACATAAACAAGTCCTCCTAGTTTCAGCCTATCTAGTGGGCTCGAGTCGTCTCATATTATTTGGCATATGAGAGTGCAGGTAGCATGAGAATCGGATCAAACAGAAGTGAGGAATGCTCGTGGTCCCTGTAAGTCGACAGACAAGGGTGCCCTGCTTGAGCGTTCCATTCTTATCTTATCACCGATCTGATCTGGGAAGCCAAAAAAGTTTCCCAAACTACTGGTAAAGCAACTGCGCTCGCACTCGACAATTTGCAATAATCACACCAATTCACAGCCTAGAATGGCGCCTACAAGACCATCTAAGAAGGCGAAAGCCAAGAACCGAAGTCACCCCAAAAAGTCGACAGCAGCGTCTACAAAACCAGCAAAACAGCTGCTCGCCGAAGCGACCGCGCTACTCGAGCAGGGCGATGCGACAGGCGCAGTAACCACAGCCCGCGCGGCCCTCGACGCGGCCCTCGAGAACGACGACACGCGCGCGTGCGCGGCACACATGCTGCTCGGCGAGATAAACGTGGAGCTGGGCGAGATCGACACCGCGCGGTCACACTTCCTCGACGCCGCACGGCTGGACGAGGACGGCTCCCTGGCGGAGGAGCTGGGCGGCGGGCCGGAGAAGTTCAACTGGCTGGCGCAGCTGTCGGAGGAGGGCGGCGCGGACTCGGTGCAATGGTTCGAGCGGGCGGCGGCGTGCCTGCGGTCGCAGATACAAGCCCTGACCGCGGCGGCGGACGAGGCGCGGCGGAAGGGGAGCGCGCGGGGCACGGCCGAGCGGGACATCGAGGACGCCGCGTCGCAGAAGAAGAAGAAGCTGTCAGAGACGCTTTGCGCCGTCGCGGAGGTGTACATGACGGACCTGTCGTGGGAGGAGGACGCCGAGGCGCGGTGCGAGGCGCTCATCACCGAGGCCACGATGCTGGCGCCCGAGCTGCCGGACGCGTGGCAGACGGTCGCGAACGTAAGGGTCAGTCAGAGCAGGAGAGACGACGCGGTGGCGGCGCTGGAGAGGAGCATGGCGCTGTGGACGGACTTGGAGCCCGAGGACCCCGGGGTGCCCCCGTTCCCGTCCAGGGTAAGCCTGACGAGGCTGTTGATCGAGTGCGACCTGCAACAAAAAGCGGTGGACGTGTGTGAGAGGCTGGTGCTGGATGACGATGGGAGTGTGGAAGCTTGGTATCTGGGTGGAATGGCGCATTACACCCTTGGCGAGAAGGGCAAATCGGAAGCGAGCAGTACAGCGAATGGCGACAAGGGCGCAGAGGCAAAGGACAATTGGAAGAAGGAGTGGGTCAGAGCACGGCAGTGGCTGTCGCAGTGTCTGCTGCTGTTCGAGGCACAACAATACGAGGACGAGAGGCTCGGAGAGCACGCCAAGGAGTTGCTCGCTACGGTGAACGCAGAAGTGGGCGACCTGCCGGACGAGGACGATGAAGATGAAGATGGCGCTGGCTGGGAGGATGTTGATGAAGATGGTGACGAGGACATGGAGCAGTCTTGATCGACGATACCACACCGGAGTATTTGGGGCGGACTGACATCGACGGACGCTTACAAGACCATTTGAGTTGGAGCGCAGCACTTTTAGACGCTGTGGCTGGTCTGTGAGTTGCGGGAAGTCCACATGTGTGGCAGACTTTAATTGTCAATATTCTTGAGGAGCTATTCATGCAAGTTCGACTTGCTCGACACATTCGAGGTCCTGCTCCAATTACTGTTCCCGCATGACATTTGGAATGCTCGCTGCGTGTACCACAACGTGTGATACAATGAGCCTGTATCGCACGAAGCTCCACCGTACCAGGGCCTGACGGCCATTCCTAGTCGAGGACGTCGTGATAGAAGAAGAAAATAGATGTGGGTACCTTTAGGTGTTATTTCCAAGGCAGCGATAGTTCAATATAGAAATTCTGGCGCAACAGGCCCAATGCTATTTGCTGGCAGTGGTGCCTCCTTAGTCTAGCATCCCATTTCGTTTGTAGAGTAGCAGCAGCGTCATCGACCTATGTGGTATCTGCTGTCATGATTGTTTGAATGGGGAGCGAGTTTGAAATTGAGGTCCTTTGGGTGGGATGGCTCGCAAAGCGTGTGAGCGACGTAGTACGGTCAAAAACGAAAACAAGAATTACAAAAAGTTCAGGGCCCAGCCAAGAATTGAACGCCGACCTCCTGAGTGGAATTAAAGACATCGCCAACCTCATCGCCCACAGTGCGAGAACAGCGCAGTGCGAAGGCCCAAAAAAAGATACGCCCTGCCTTAGGTGCTACAGCGCGGCCCTCTTTCGAGTTGACTATTTGTTTTCAGTGTGATCCAACCTAGGGCCGGGTACGGTTGGCACTGTGTATGGAGATCATTGGATTTAAGCACTGTTTCTTCACAAGTGTCAGCGGTGTTACCACTCGGCCAACTGCCCCTACCAGTGCTACCTCACTCGGTTGGGAATGGAGGAATCGGCTAGGCTATAAGCTCGGATAAGGTTCGAGTTGGCCTCCGGTGAATGCTGGTGCCCTGCTGTTGGGCTTGAGGTCACCAAAGGACATCAAAGGACATTGGGACACCGAGGGCCTCAGCACCCAGCACCCTTCGCCCCTTCTCCCCCTCCTCCGTCTCTGCCTTCCAGTGCATCCCCTTGCTCTTGACTCCTCCTGAAGAGTCATAAAGCGACACCGACCTGAGGACTTCGTGATATGTGGGATACCGTGGAGGTCCACCATTAGCAGCCTTTCCTACATACGCGTAAGCCCTGGTTGACATGCTCGTAAGTGCGACGAGTATGCAGCAACACCAACTGCTCATCCATCAATCAAGTCAGACATACATGCGCATGCAAGAGCAGTAGAAAGGAAGCACTTTCTCTGTAAAAAGCACGGTACGAATGTCATGGTAGAAATCGCAGTACTCACTGATGGTGTGATTTTCATCTCATGAGGCTGAAACTTGGAGCTTCGCCAGATCTTCTGCTGGCGCATCATCATCTCCGTCGTCTATCTCCTCACCCTTCGCGATACCACTCTCCCAGAGCTGCCTACCGGTCATCCTGGTGGGCTCTTTTATCTTAGCCTTCTTCATCTCAGCCAATCTTTCCTCTTCCTCCTTCTGCCTCTTCTCCTCCATCTCCTTCAAGAAGCCCTGCCTCCAGCTAAGGAATGACTCCCTCGTCACTGCGGTTCCCTGGAACTTCTCATTCTCCTTCCTCTCCGCCTCCAAGGCCGCCTCCTCATGAGCCTTGTTTTCAGCCTCTCTTGCCTTTATGGCTATCTGCTCCGCCTCCTCCTTCAATGCCGTGACAAGTGTGAACACCATCGCCATCCCCAGATTCTCCTCTATCACTGGCTCCAGGCTTTTGAGAAGCTCATCCTTGGATTCTGCGATGTTGAACAGGGGGTGCTTGTTCTCGCCGTCTTCGTTGGAGAGGTCGAGGTAAGGGGCTTTGTCAGGATAGTCATCCGGATAGCGCACCGTGAGTGCTATTACGGGCTGCTCGTTTTCTTCGTCATCGGGTATGTCGAGCGTTATTTTTATACGGTATTCTATGTCGGTAATGTCTAAGAGGTAATGTCAGCGCATTTACATTTTTGACCGGAACACACATGTAAACGTAAATCTAACCTGTGATCTCATCCGGGAAAATTGAGTCAAGCACCTCGCGCTCCTCTACTTGGTCTTCGCGGCCCATTTTGCGGTTTTTTTGATCTAGAAACGACGGTAGAAAGACCGTGGTACATCAAATTGTTCCCCTCAACCCTTGTGACGATGAAGATGAAGAGCCGAAGTTGACTTGACGTACGGACCGTAGTGGGGTGGCCCGCCCGTTATCGAGGCGGCCCTGGGCCGATAAGAGCACACCGCCTTTTATCAAACAGGGGTGTCGACGGCAGAATCTGACCTCTCCCCAAAAAATTTCCTTCAAGCCGCTCGGCTCCAATTCCCAGCTCCAATTCTGCCTGCGTTACTCACACCGGCACCCAACAATGGCCACCAAAAGCGCAAAAGCTGGCGACAAACGCAAGGCGGCCGAGGCTCCCGAGAAGAATGCCAAGAAATTCGAAGGGAAGAAAGAACGCCCCGACTCGACCAGGCAGCTCTTTAGGAACGAGGACGCTTCAGACGACGGCAGCGATGACGACTCGTCTGACGGAGAGGACGGTGGTGTCGAGCTTCCAGCGAAGAAGAAGGCCAAGCAAGACAAAGGTTCAGAGAAAACCGGAAGCAACGACCTGACAGAAAAGAAGCACGAGCGAAGTAGGCCATATCCTGACACTTTGGGTTTGCATCTTTCGGTACTAATGAATCCATATCAGGTGGCGAAACTTCGAGAGAATCACACATCAAGCAGAAGCAGCTGGCCAAAGAGCGAAAGGCCGCCCGGCCTCTCGCAGACGAGCTACAGAGAGCCAAGAAGATCTGGGAGCGATTACGACGAAAGTCCCACGTCCCAAAGGAAGAGAGGCAGCAATTGGTTGACGAATTGTTCGAAATCATAACTGGCCGCGTCAAGGACTTTGTTCTCAAGCACGATGCCGTGCGTGCTGTCCAGACTGCCCTCAAATACGCAAAGACGGAACAGCGCAAAGCGATCACGCAGGAGCTCCAGGGGACTTACGCCCAACTGGCCGAGAGCAGATATGCCAAATTCCTAATTGGCAAGATGCTGGTGCAGAACGATCCAGAAATCAGGGACATGGTTATTCCCGAGTTCTACGGCAAGGTCAGGAAGCTTATCAACCACCCCGAGGCTGGCTGGATTCTCGACGACATCTACCGTGGTGTTGCAACCAAGGAGCAAAAAGCCGTCATACTGCGCGAGTGGTATGGCCCCGAGTTCTCGCTGTTCAGGAAGGACGGCGACAAGACCGAAACGCCCGAATTGACTGAGATACTGGAGGAAAATCCCGAAAAACGCGGTCCTATCATCAAGCATCTCCTGGGCATGATCGACCAACTTGTCCAGAAAAAGATGAACGGCTTCACCATGCTTCACGATGCTATGTTGCAATGCTTCTTGAATCTGAAGGCTGGCAGTGAGGAGCAAACAGAATTCGTGCAGAAGATCAAGGACGACGAAACAGGCGATCTTCTCAAGAACATGGCATTCACCAAATCCGGTTCGCGACTAGCCTGCCTTCTCCTCGCTCACGGAAACGCCAAGGATAGGAAGCAGTATCTTCGGCTGTACAAGGACACCTACGAGGCCATGGCCGGTGATCAGTTTGGGCACCGAGTTATACTCACGGCCTACGACGTGGTAGACGACACTGTGCTCACATCTAAGACGATATTTTCCGAGGTACTGGGCAAGAATGAGGAGAAACATAACGTCATCTTTGGCGCCAACGACCTCAATGCGAGGATCACCCTCCTATATCCGTTTGAGGGCACGTCCAAGGCATTGATTCCTTTGAGTCACCAGGGAGATCTGGACATCCTCAAAGAGGTTCACGACATCCGGCAGTCTACCAGCAAAAAGGATGCCGAGGTACGGCGCAAGGAGCTAGTCACTGCAATGTCTCCAGCTTTGTTAGAAGCTATCGCCATATCCGCCAAAGACCTTGTGTCGAACTCATTCGGCTGCCAGTTTGTGGCGGATGTGCTATTAGGCGCAGTTGGAGACAAGTCCTCGGCCTTGCAAGCAGTCGCTGAGGCAGCCGCAGAAGACCCGTCAGTTTCAGAAGACACCGAAGAGCTGTATACTTCAGCGTACCCTCATCCAGCACAGACGGCCTGGGCGGAAAGGATGTACAAGACACTAATTCAGGGTGGGCGGTTTGACAAGGCAACCAAGAGCATCAAGCTGGTAGAGCCCCCTCTGGACTTCGGAAACATACTGTACCCCGTCATCAAGGATCACATAGTGGCTTGGTCCACCGGGCGCAGCTCCTTCGTTATCGTGGCCCTGCTGGAATCGGAGAGCTTCTCCCAGAAGGAGAAGATCAGAAAGGTACTCAAGAAGAACAGGGCGGAGCTCGAAAAGGCGGCAACCACTCCTGTAATCAAACAAGATGCGGGGAACGACGCCGAGAAACAAGGAGCAGGCAAGCAGAAGAAGGGTCGACAAGGGAAGAAGCCGCCAGCAGCTGGAAACTCAGGGTCAAGGATACTGCTCGAGAAGCTGTGAAACTTTATTGTTATACACTCGGAGCGGCGGCCGGATATGCAGTGGTGATTGGCAGAAAATCAATACACTAAAGCGGCCTCCGTCCTAATTGCCATAAGGGCACGCATGAACGGGCACCGGCCGAGATGTCGGGAATTGGCGAACGAGCTTCTGACTCGGGGCGGCTCGTCACACTGGTTCGAAGAATGACCCTGCGATGTAACCGTGACGGCAAGGCATTCCGAGAAAGGGAAGGGGTGAGGCTGAAGGTTGGGGCATGGTCCACCCATGTTCGAGCTGCCTAGATCAGATCTTGACAGCCGCCAGAGGGGATCGTAGGGACCGGGGGTGGGGCACAGAGGCAGACCCGGGCCTGGGGGGATGAAACCACGATATGCGTATCATCCAGCCGGCAGCGAACCGTGGGACTGGGGGCGGATCATGTATCCAATTGGCTGCCCGGCTGAATAGAGGACTCGTGATAATACCCTTTTTGAGAGTGTCAGTCGCGAGCTAGTCTCCATGTCACCGGCATGCGCCTAAACATACTTCCAAAATGAGATCTGTGGGAACATGGCCGCGCCCGTGCAAGATCTCCCGCATCTGCAGGTGACACGATCTGAGATGGTGACTGACGTGTCGGCCAAGACCGGTTTTTGAGAGCTCAGATTTCCCGCCCTCGAAACATGTGAGCTTCAGCAAATACGCAGCCGTTCCCGATCCGAAGGGGCCGACAGGTCGTCTACCAGAATTGTACCCCAGTCACCCATCGTCTGATCAAGGATGGACTGTCAAAAGATCACAGAGGGGTCTAGCACTGCGTATTGAAACTCTAAGTACAGGCAGGCGACATGGGGCGCAGGGAAAAGAAATACTCCCATTACTAGGTGGACGATTGCCTCTCGTGTACAAGCCCTTTCGTCTCTGCTATGAAGCAGCCGGGCTTTGAATTGATCTTCATACTGACCCGTGGATGAACCTGTCTTGGGATGATCCTCGATTGGGCGAGCATCTGATATCTGGGGTTCGTCACTTCTTCTTTGGGACCGCGTCGCGATTTTTTCATGACTGATTCTATGTCGTCGTCGCCCATCCTTTGGGAGGTCCCTTGCACCGCCCTCTCTGCTCCAACCTCACGACCTCACGAGCTGCTGAGGGTCGTCCCTTATAAGACCCTTCCACAATCACGCGCGCTTCCCCATGGTCTTCGCCAAGATCCTCACCTCGTCGCGACCCAGCAGCACACTCGACAATGGGTTCGTCCTTGCTTCCTCGCAGCTTGTCCGTTGCGGACTTGGAGTGTCCGCCTGGCTATCGATTCCATGCATGCGCAGTGAGCAACTTTATGGGCTGCTGCTCTATCGATCCTTGCGGGTTGCCAAGTGCGTGCCCTCGCGAAAACAGGCCGGGGTTTTCGACGTCATCCAACACGCCCATGGTAACCGCCGAGTCAACACCACGACCATTTTCCACGAACGCCGCGTCTTTCACAAATCTGTCGACTTCTCGGACAGTCACCGTCGTCATCCCCACAACACATTTGCCCTCACCACCAACAACAACAACGACCGCCACCATCTCCACCACATTCTCCCCGCCTCCTTCCTCGTCTCCAAGCGCATCCTCATCCGCCTCACCACCCTCCTCGAAGCAATTCAACCCGGTGGGGCTCATAGTCGTGCTCACCGTCGGCTTCACGGTTCTTGCCCTCATGATCGCACTCGTCATCTACCTGCTCTGGCGCCGCCGGCAGACCAAGGACCTTTGCGACGAGGAGCCCATCCTCCCAATGAGAAGCCTCAGGACCACGGCGTTCTACCTGCCACAGAAACAACAATCCAATTCCCTGATTATGACCTCGCCCAACACGGACAAGCCAATGCCACCGGCGCCGACGTCCTCCCGGCCGTGGCGGGAGTCGTTCGCCGAGGCGGGCCTGTCAGATCAGGCGCGCGACAAGCCCAGCCCCAGACATAATCCCAACAAGGCGGCGCCAGCCCCGACAGTGTGGAGGCACAGAGGCGACGCCCCCAGAGAGCCCGCGCCAGCTGTGACCCAGGGCGCACAGCCGGCGAGCAGGTCAGCGTCGCCTGCGGACTCGATCTTCGACTTGCCGCAGAGGCGGACGACGGCGGAGCCGGACGCCTCGTGGGCGATCTTTAGGGAGGGCCCGGCGGCGTTCCATGGCCTCTCTGCGCCGCCTCGAAGTCGCGATGGCTCACGGCCCGGCTCGAATAGTAATCAAGGGGGATGAGAGCTGTGTGGCTGGTGGTAATGAAGGGAGGGGGGACCTGGAGGGAGTGGAACGCCCCGAATCACACAATGTAGTGACTGATAGACTGGGCTTTGAGCATTTTCTGGAGTAGGGTGTTGTGACAGGACGGGTGGTTGCAAGGAGGAAAAGGCGAGGCCCAAATGGTCGCTATAATGCTCCTCGATGGGATCGGCAGTCTCGCACGGCGTTGAAAGGAATACCAGGGAAAAGGGGACAGGGCAGCCAAGATACCTACCTAATCGAGCCATCGAGCTCCAAAAAGAAGTATACCCACATTTAACAAACACTTGAGAAGTGACTGGTAGGAATAAGGAAGTCTTCAGACGTCAGTCGCACAAAAATGATCTCGATGAACGATGGCCTGAAAGGTATTCATAAATAATGGTTCCAAAATCAAGACGAGATTGCGGAGAGAATTATAACAGTTTGCAAGGGATAGAGACTGGGCACGTTGGCGAATTGCGAAAGCGGCTGCAGACGCATTCAGCACGTTTGTGAAGTAAGAATGTCGCGATAGTTTCTTGTTTGCGATGCTCATCGATCGAGGGTCCCATTTGGTCTTTCCCGTCTCCGCCTCGTCTCGGGGTATAGGACATAACAAGAAGTGAAAACCAAGGAGAAATACAGCCGCAAATGATTTGGTCCTCCCTCACCTATGACGCCGGCTAATGCTTCAAACTCAAGCCGAGCTCGCTGTCAATCAGTCTAGCTGCTATTTCCCCCCCTTACCGTATCCGTGGCCCTTGTTTTTTTAAGCACCCGTGTCATCTAGATTGCCAATCCCTCGGCCATTTTGCCTCGCGCTGCCCTACCTTGCTGGATTCTGTCCAACAGCGGTTCCGTCCTACCTGCAAGTTCGCCTCTGGCCATGTCGGGCGCTCTGGACCTTCTCAGGTCGTAATGTGTCTGCATCCAGGTTGCAGAACTCGTGGCAAGGATCGTCGCAAGCAAGTAACCTGACATATTCCAATCCGCTCACCCTTGAAGCTTAGCCATCTGGTCGAGCAGGTCTTGGAGGACGTCATCGTCGATCTTGTTCGCGATGGACGGGATCAAGGTCTTGGCCTCCTCAGCACTGTCGCAACAGAGCGAACCTAGATGGTGAAACCGCATCAGCACACACGCGTCCCCTCGCTAGGGTTCCTACCCTCATCACCCGCGAGTCAAAAGAAAAGCCGGCTCGAGGCTCCATACCGATCTGCGCCCGCTCGAACTTGTTCAGGTTCTTGTGCGAGCTGAGCAGGCGCTCGACGGCCTCGACGTTCTCCTTCTGCTTGAAGCGCGCAAAGGCGTCGAGGTAGTCGACGGTCTGGGCGAGGATCTCGGTCTCCTGGAAGCCCTTGCGGTCGTTGCGCCGCTTGGCGACCAGCGCGTTGATGACGAGCGACGCCTCGGACAGCGTCAGCGTGTCGACGTCCTGGAACTCGCCCAGGATCACGTCCGTGCTGACGTCCTCGTCGCCCGGCGGCAGGGGCTTGAGCCGCGAGGTCTGCTGGCGGCGGGGTCGGGCGTGCTTGTCCATGGCGGCGGTGGTTGTCTGGCGCGCGGGCGCACACGCGGTTCGATGCGGTGTGGAGTGGGAAGGGAGGTTGAAGGTCGATGGGTTGGGAACGGGTGGAGACCCTCGGTGCCCGAGAGGTGGGAGGGTGTGTCACTCAGTACAGCGGTAGCTTGGCTGCTAATGCTAAATTTCACGATGGGCGACTCGTTGGATATCGTCCTCTCGTTCAGCGCTGCCGCATTTGGCTTGTTGATGGCCGGCTTTCATTGGTGATTGGGGAAGTGAGAGCAGACCGGAAAATGGGAATTTGAGGCTCAAAGCGGGAGGCCATTTTAGCGCACTGTCAGTGAATGCCAGGTACTTACCCGGGTAGAGGTACCGCGACTAACAGTAAGTAGTGTCTCTCCGTGTGGAAATACAGTTTGATAAGCACTTTGCATAGTCTGAACACACACTAGCACATTCTCACTCATCTACTGCTTGTTTGTTCTCATCTGAGTACAAAATTGACATATCACCGGATTACCCAAGAGGACCTCTTATTCCTGGACTTGCGAACAAATTTCTCAAAGGAGCCGCCAAAATCTGGACCCGAGGATAACAGTCGTGCCCCTTTCATGAGCCAGCTGTCCAGGCGCCTCCTTAACGTGCTCGGGGTTGGCTGGGGACCCATTCGCCCAATATGTGAGCATCCCAAAGACGTATTCCGCACTCACTCGCTAACTGAGCACATGCAGGACCATCTTCGCTCTAATGATCATCAACAAGGCGGGCGGCCTCATCTTCAACCGGACATTTCAGGAGGGCGGGCTGAACCAGCTCAGCTCAAACGACTACCTGGTCATAGCAGGAACCTTCCATGGGTACGAGGACTGAAGCTCCTGACCACTGCCAGACACGCTCACTGACAGCGTGCCGCACCCAATAGTGTCCACGCCATCACAACCCGCCTCAACCCCGTCAAGCAGCCTCCGCTGCCTCCATCTGCGAATGGCATCCCCACCCGGCCGGAACCTGCGTCTGGGCTCGAGGTCATGGAGACGGAGAACTTCCGCCTGCAGTGCTTCAACACCATGACGGGCACCAAATTCCTCGTCTTCACAGATAACACCCAGGCGAACGTGGATGTGACCACGAGGCGCGTCTACGAGCTTTACTCGGACTACGTCATGAAGAACCCGTTCTACCAGCTGGAGATGCCAATTCGTTGTGAGATGTTCGACCGGAAGCTGAACTCCTACATCAGGGAGATCAACAACCGGTAACCCCCGGTAAGTTGCCAGGCTAGATCGCAGGGGCTGCGAGTGCAATGGGAGCGGCGTTGGTGGAGTCTATGATATGTGGCATTACAGAAGTTTGGTATCAAATCAAATCGACGCAGAATACCCCACGTTGAAGAAATTAATTCTCATTCATGTCTAACCTTGTACATCGTGCCGTGATGACACTTTGCGACCGCACCCAGACCATAATCCATTTGCCAGCTCGTTCGCTGCTGTCTACGTCTTGTGTCGGTCGGCTCATGATCTAAGCACCCTTTCTCTAAGCAAGCCCAAATCTGACGACCGGGGCAGATTAAGAGGTGTCCATCTTATCGCCACTCTTGTCACCGTCCTTCTTGTCGTCTTTGGAACCTGACCCACTCCCGCTCCCACTCGGCTCGCCATTCTTGTCCAGGAGCGGCTTCGATGACTCGTCTTCCTCTTTCACTGAGTCCAGAGATGCCTTCTGCGCCGCGTCGGCCTCCTCTCGTGCTTGCCTGTCTCTCCGGGCCTGCTCTTCCTCCATAGACATACGCAGGGCAAGCGCCAGTTCGGGGTCGTTGTTGGGGTCAAAGCCGAACTCCCCAAAGTCACCGCCGCCGTCGCCACTAGCTCCGGCACCACCTGCCGCACCCTCTCCGTGCATTATGGGCGAGCTGACAAGCTGGTCACTGAGGAGACCGGTGCCTGCGGGGATGGTGACGAGGTGGGATCCCTCTCCGGACTTTACGTGCTCGTTGAACTTGGTGAGCTTCTCATGTGTCTCACTGCCCTCCAGCTCGCCGAACAAGACGAAGTCGACTGAGGTGTTGACCTTCTTGAGCTTCTTGGCTAAGGTCGTGAGGGTCTTCTCCGAGTCTTTGGTGGGCGAGCAGACGAATGCGACGATACGTTGCCGTTGGGTCTTGTTTTGCCGGTGCTTCAATGCGAGCTGCGATCGACTGCGGTTAGTTCACCCTCGCCGATGAGTATCACTGGAGCTGGAGCGGGTCTCAGCCAGGTAACCACATACACTTGCGACTTGGATTCCCGTTGCCAGGTTGGCTTCTCCGCCGATCTTCTTCTGCGTCCTGTGCAGACCCTCGAGGATGCGGCCTTGCTCCGTAGTCAATGTGCTAAGCACCTCCGGACCCTTGCCACCCATGCTCATGAGGCCGACCGAGGACTCCGGGTTGCTTGTCGTGATGGACTGGAAGAGGATGTTGACGGCGTCCCGTTGCGCACCGAATCGGTTGGGGGCGTAATCTCCGTTGCGACTGCTCTCGCTGTTGTCGACAACGATCATAACCGCTTCGAGAACCATCTTGACTGTGTGTGTGTGTGTGTCCGGAGAGGGATCGACGCCGAGGTCTGTTTATGGGTGACGTTGGTAGTTGAGAGTCTCTCGGTGGCAAGACGTTTGCAAATGAGGCCGGAAGTCAATAATGGGCGTCGAGGTAGGTGATGCACGCAGGAGAAGGTCGGATTGCTGTGATGGGATCGGGTTCAAGGTAGAGGAAAGAGGCTGGCCATCAATTCGTAAGTCGGGTTCAGCCTACAGTGCTGTCTGGCGTCACAAGCGCCGGCAGGCAGTGACAACCAAGCTCGGGGCCCACATTTCTTCTTAGCGCATCAGCTCCCCTGTCTCTCTGCAATGCGGGTTGAGCTGAAGCTCCAGGCCTTTTGTTTACTCTGTTTCCTAGTCCAGCATCTCAACCCCGATCCGCAATTGACATCAACACCACAAACATTCCGGCCAAACCCGCGTAACTTCGTTCCCGCTGTTTCATTACCGCCCATTCAAATTTGAGGCTTCTGACAAAATGACACCCTCTCGACGCACAAAGGCGCCGTTGGGTGAGTCTGCATCCGCCGCCGACCAGATCGAGAACGCGTATATCGCGCCGGAACAGAGGATCGCGACGAAAGCGGGCAGCTCTTCTGCTGCTCAGGAAAGCCCGCGCAAGAAGCAGGTCACTGGGATCTCAATGGGCCAAAAACAGATGCTCATCGACAATCTCCAGCTCGAAAGTACGTATTCGCACCCTGCAACCGCCGCGCTCAGGGAGACGATTCTAACGTGTCAATAGTTACCGAACGCGCCCGGAAGCTTCGTGCACAGTACAATCTTCAGGCCCAAGGTCTCCGAACACGCATCGAAATTCGTGTCAATCGCATTCCTATGGCGTTGAGGAAGTCGAAAATGGGAGAGCTCGCAGACAAACATAAGAACGGTCAGCATCCTCAACCGTCGAGGCCTACCCCTTCCGCTTTCCCAACTTCGGTCTCCCGTCCACCTCCAGTCCCAGAGAAAGACATCCCTGCTACTCGCCCAATCTCTCAAGCGACCTCTCAAACCACCACGTCATCTAAACGAGGACCTGGACGCCCACCTAAACGAACTAGGTACGGGACTCCCCCTCCATTGGGCTTGAATACGCGCTGACCTGCAAAGTGATCGAATATCGGGGGCTGGCAAGGAGAACGAAAACGAGCCCGCAGAGCTAGAGCAGCCCAAGAAGAGGACTCGTAATCATGCGCCCCCTCCTGCGGATGCGGCTAAGGCGTCCAGGGTGTTGTCGCCGGCATCGTCGAATGTTCGCACTCTTCCTCGTACCACACCTGGTGGCAAGCCATTGATGTCACGGCCCGGTCTAGCCACTGTGGCTGGTCCATCCTCGCCTACGAAATCGCCCACAAAACAGCATAGCTCGTCGAATCTCTTCAGCAACCTCGCAGAGAAGGCCCGGTCGACGCGCACAGCTGCCACGGGACGGAAACAGACTGCGTCCACCTCCACCACTGCAAGTTCAACTGGTGGATCGGCAAGAGGGAGGAAACCAGCGGCCGGTGCGACCACGAGTGAGGCGACATCTAAGACTGCGCGGAGAGTTAGCGGCATCAGCGAGTCTAGTGAGAGCAGCACGTCGACGGTCGTCAAGAAGGGGACGGGGAAAGCGGCTCAGACTACGACAAAGGAGGTGGCGCCTGCACCGGCCACGAAGAGGACCGTGATGGGCACGATCAGGAGAGGCGTGGCTGGTACTGGGTCGAAGAAAACCGCGGCTGCGAAATCTGCGAAAACGCCTGCTTCGACGGCCACGGGCAGAGTGTTGAGGACTAGGAGTTGAACGCGTCGGTCGCCGAGCTGCTAAGGCGGGGGACATATGATACCGCACAGGAGTCACGTTTTTCAAAGTCGTAGGAGGACCTGGAATAGCAGGGCGTTCAGGAGGGCGTTGCATCATTGGAATTGTTTGAGGGAGGCTATTGCGGCATTCTGGCCTGCTTTTGAATTGCCTGTATTGAGTTCTTAGCAAGCATCACACAAGACCGTCGTCGGTCGTGCTCATCAAGATAGCGTTTGTGCGTGTGTGCATTGCGAACTCGTTAAATCCCACTTTCCTTCCTCGGCGTGCTCCCCATCGTGGTTGACTATCCCCTGCTCCTGGCACAATCTAGGCAGCGCTCGCCGACTTCTTCTTCTTGTCCTCCACAAGCTCGATGTTGTCCTCGGGTATCTGCTTGTACTTCTCGTTCAGGAACTCCTCAATCTCGTCGCTCACGTCGCCCTGCACCACGATCTCCTCGCCGCCGGATGGGGTCTTGGTCACGCTGGAACCCGTGGCGAACTTCTTGCCGAACTCCTTGGCGACCTTCTTGAGATCCAGGTCGAAGGCCTCGAGGCCCGAGATGGACGTGACGTACTTGCGCTTGTTGCGCTCGATGCGCTTGATGGTGACGACGCTCGCGGCACGCTTGTCGGCCTGCTTCTGCTCGGCGGCCTCGGCCTTTGCCGTCTTCTTCTGCGCGTCCTTCTCGGCCCGCTTCTGGGCCTCGACCGAAAGATTGGCTGTGGAGGCTGCTAGGGCTTCTGTATTTTGGGGGAATTCGCAAGGTCAGTCAGGTCGGCTGTGCGTGTGCTTTGCGACGCACGGAAAGAGCAGAGGTTCGGGAGGGGCTGTCTCTCTCGTACCGGGTGACCATATTGCTTCGTACAAGTCCTTGTGGTTCTTCTGGAGCCACTCCTGGCATTTCTTTACCGTACCTCCATACTCGCAGTACTCTGGGGGAAGGGTGCAGACTATTGTGCAATCATGTTAGCTATAGATGGTGGGGGCCTGCACGGAAGGGGAGGAGACGGCGATGAGGACGGCGAAAGACATACCACCACAATACAGCACTTTCAGACCTTGTGGCTCAGCCGGTGCAGCTTCGGCGTCGGCCATAGCAACAGCAAGTAGTGTGTAATTGAAGAAATGGTTCTTGAACAGAACCGAAAACGTGGAGTAAAGAGGTCGTGTGCCGCGTTGTGGTGGGGAGCTTCTGCTTCGATGCAAGGCGTGGTACAGCGTTGGCTATTGAGGGGCTGCTCCCTGTGCCAGACCTGCCCCACCATTAACGACTCTGAAGGTGGGGGTGAGTGCCGCATGTGCGTCACTCGCTTCCCAGAATTTCACCAGGGGAAAGAGGTTGAAATAGGCTTAGGATCACTGCCTATCCACTGGCAACGGTCGGTCAGCTTAGAGCTAGTAATATAGCTCACAATCTGGCACATCGGATTAGTTTATCTTGGTAGTCTATCTGAACCACATCGCAGCATATCGGCCTTGTGAATCAAGAAGCATAATACAAACTCTCTTTTCTCAACTCTCCACCGCTCCCAATACTATACAAGTGCGGCAATTACAGGACGCGGATGCAGACTATCAAATTATGTTCCATTATATACATTATCACAGTAACACAACTACATACTCAAAAAATTCCACACATCATTCAAAGTGGAGCCCCTGTGGCCCACCCACCTTCTCACTGCTTACGTAGGTAGCTATATGAGGTTATCCCACAGAAGGTTACCCCATATGAGGCTGTCCTAACCTTATAGTAGATCATCCTACAGACGGTTGGGTAGTGAGCAGTGCATAGATGGTTTACTACCTAGGTACATAGGTGTTGTGGCCGTATAGCGGACACCTGAGCGAAGCTTCTAAAGTTGTCCACAAAGGGAAGAAAAGTAGGCGCAGACTCTTTTTGTTTTCTCTATCTCTGTATTCTCTCCACACCATTTGTCGTCACAGAAAAGCAAGTAGAGTATCAATCTAAACTTTTATTTGCAGTCTACCTGCTCTACCAATAGGTCACGACAACTGAACTATATTTTATCGCATAAGCTAGCAATCAGTCTCACTCATTCTTTCATGCCCACTCTCAGGTATGCATTTCCTGTTTCAGAAAGATTTGGCATCGTAGAACCTGTAGGCATGTATACCAAGGGGAGCGGCGCTAGGTGCTGCATTTCAACTCACCTTTTCATGCTCCTGCACCTTTTCCCTTTGGCTTGTCCTGGTGACCGAAATGCCGTCAACAACCAAGCTGACTGTAGCAGTTGCTTCAAAGTCCGCCCGAGGGTCTGGTATCCGCTGAAAACCTCGACTAGGTTTCAAACAATATGCCATATGCGTCGGGACTTTGTTCAAAGATCCTAGAGATACTTCCGTGCATTGAAGCAAAGTTCTTCTTTGCCCCGTCTCTGTCAGCCGATAAGAGACAAGAAAACATGTACTCAACCTTGGCATTAGTGTCAACTGGCCACAGCACAGCCTACGTATTGGCGTTTCGCCTAGCCGTGTGCGGCTGCATATGTACAGCTACCAATGGAAGTGTGAGGGCATTGAATTTCAAGATGGCCGCCATTTGTCTAGTATTACAAGCCCAACTTATCCAATCAACATAGACATCTAAGCATCAGTAGGAAGCAAAGCGACTGTCCAGTCTTAGAGGGAAAAAGGGGCCCATTGCCGGTTGCTCGCGTAAAACAACTGACATTACCGGGTATATTGATGAATAGTAAATTGGGAATCAACCGCAGCAAGGTCTATGAACTCAGCAGAACAACCTTTCGGAATGTCATCTCGATCTGGCTTAAAATTGTTTAGGCTTAGATTGCCGTCAGTCCACTCGTGGGGTGCAGACGGGGAATGGTGGGGACCGTTTTGACTAGTCACTGAGTAACCCCTTTCAGCCCTGGCGGGTCGCACGACAGGACGGCATGGGGGTTTAATACGACATATCGCCTACACTAGTTACGTCGGGCGTGGATGGAGTTACCTGCTATTTATGCTTATTCAGAAGCCGGTAGTGTAATTGAGTGTGCAGGGTCTAGAGTGATTCGAAATGACGTTATCGACGCTATTGAGTGTATATTCCGCAACTGAGTTGCGGCTCACACATCAACGTCTGTAGTGCCATCCCTTGTCTTTCGAGACATCACTCAACGTTGGCAGCCTCTTCTACAGCTGGCTCTCGACAAAGTCAAATGCTGTTCAAGTTTCCATCAACAAACGGGAGTCAGCAGATCCCCTGCGGATCGATTCATGGGGAGGTCACACAGCAGGGGCTGTGATTGGAGCTTTCTCGCCGTTGTTTCATGGTAAATTGCAGCCCACTTTCACGGAAACAAAACGCCGTCTGTTGGCCCCACGAACAACCAGGGCCAACCTGACAGCGCTTGAGGTCCTGAGCCATCACGGAATAGACCAGGTATATATGGTCATACAGGGACATTTCATGGTCGTGACTTGCCTCTTTAGGGCCGTGGTCGTGATCCAGACCAGGTAGGCAATGGCGCGCTGACCAGACCTGTCGTAGAATCCCCGGAAGCCCGCAGCTCACCAGCATACTGTATGTAAGCACCAGCGCAGGTTGAATGTACGAGATCCTCCTCCATGATCGCCTGGCAGGGCTGGTGGAGATGCCAAGCGACAATATATGGTCCTTCGCGTATATGCCGGGCAGGGCGTTAACCGCCGTCTTGGCGATGGAGTCGTTGCTGTAGATAAAATGGATGAAGTCCCTCGGACATGAAGGAAGGAAGTCTTTCTGAGAGCTCTATCCATCACCTTTGCCGCAAAAGACTGTGTCTTTCTTTTATCATCTCGTCTGTCGTGGCCGGTTATTTTCACCCACCCCGTTCCCTTCTTTTATTTAAACACGCCAGCACTTGTATAAATATACACACATACACACAATCAATCTCAAGATGGCCAAGTCAGACCTCTTCACCGTGTTCCTTGCCCTCACCGTCGGTGTGAATGCCATGCCTCAACGGCCCACACCCGTCGTGAGGGCCGCTGAGCCGCCGGCGACCTTCAGCCCGCAGCCCAGCACTGGCCCAGGCGGCAGCGACTACAAGGACTCGGCGCACTTCCGGGTGTACAACGGGGGCAGCGACTCGGACACGGCGTTGCAGATGCTAGAGGGCGCGTACGAGTGCTTCGTCAACACCCTGGGATGGCGGTCGAGTGGGCTGTCGTTCAACGACGAGACGGATGCCGGGCCGTACTACAAGGTCAACGTCTACTCGGTCAGCAACCTCAACAGCGCCGCTGGAGTGATGCACTCGGAGGCTGGCCCTGGTGCCGGCTGGCTCGAGGTCGTCAGCGACTACCTGGCCACCCCGACTGTCACGGTCCACGAGTACGGTCACGCCCTGCACTACTATCAGAAGACGTGGGTTGACCAGACCAACACGGGCGCCTGGTGGGAGACGATTGCCAACTGGGTCGCCGACACGTACTCGACGAGCCCGCTTTGTGCGGACGCGAGAAAGGCGCACAACCAGGAGGAGGGCCGCAGCGAGCTTGAGCTCGCAAAGGTCATCGGTGACTCGTTCCAAGTCATCGTCGATGGTACTGTCGACTCTGGCAACTACTACCAAGCAGTAAGTGGCTTCCTTTTCAAGTTCTTGGTAAGGTCAGAATTTGGTAGCTGACTCTCAACTCTGCAAGTGGCCCTTTCTCACATACCTGACCAACAACCCGGACAACTTGGCCGGGCTCGGCAAGGACGCCCTGCATCAGATGATGGTGCAGTACGAGGCCAACAGCGACGAGACGCCTCTGCACACGCTGCAGCGCGTGGCCGGCAACGCCACCGCCGGTGAGATCGTGGGCCGCTATTGGGCGCGCATGGCCTACGTCGACATCGGGCACGAGCAGGCCGCCGCCGCCTTCGAGCAGCAGAAGGACACCTTCAACTATGCCAACGTCGACGCCTCGGGCGACGGCTACGCCG
Source organism: Diaporthe citriasiana (assembly GCA_014872975.1). Taxonomy (NCBI): domain Eukaryota; kingdom Fungi; phylum Ascomycota; class Sordariomycetes; order Diaporthales; family Diaporthaceae; genus Diaporthe; species Diaporthe citriasiana. The sequence goes on from JADAZS010000058.1 coordinate 240,089, forward strand.
TCAAGTCTGCCCGTGCACCGCGCTACATGGGCGCCAACATTATCCCCCTGGCCGTCTCCGGCGGCAACGTCGAGGCCAAGGTCACCTCCTCCGGGGCCTTCACGGCGACACTTGCCATCAAGGGTGCTGATGCCGTGCGCTACGTCACTCTTGCCAACGGTTCTGGCTCGGCTGAGGTTGCTAGCGGGGAGGAGGCTACACTGGTGGTTGCCAACACGCCCAAGGAGCTCATCATGTACAACGGCTTTGAGCTGGAGGGCAGCAAGGCCAACGAGGGCTTGGACTACTCCTTCACCTTGACTGGTGCTACTGTCGCCTCGGCTTAGATTGGTGTGGGGCGAAGTTAGGCCTAGGCTGTTGATGGAGCCTTTCTTGTATTATACATACCTGGTGATAAGTGACTATTGTAAATCAAATGGCGTCATGCTGTAGTGTCAAACTGTGAAGGTTTCTGATCATGGGCCTGTGATGTCTGTTTCCTTGGGGAATCATGAGGCAAATTTGAGTCGTTGCAGTTACAATGTGCAATGGACGACGACAGGAACGTGGACGTGAAGTTTTTCTGCATTCCCAGATGTATGTGCTTGACCTTTGCAAAAGGTGAATTCTATGAGATTCACCTAACCTGGTAGGAGCAAAGCTGCGACCGTAGCATGTAATTGTACTAAATCGAAGATCGCTGGCATCTTTCCTCACCTGAGATAAGCCACTCAACAGAACAAATATCAATCCGAAGACTGTATCCCTCACCCATATCTTTGCCAGCATCAATTGGAAAATGGGCTGGTGAGGTTTCAACAACAGTTCGATTTCTCACAGAGAATTCGGCATTTTATGGGTCAACAGCATCGAGAGACATACGATAGAAGTCTCGTTATGTTTCAGAGCAAGCTGGATATCCTCAGATCTCTAGAGCTATGTGTTAAGATGTTGCAAATCCTACGGCTCCCGATGGTGTGGAAAGAGTTAAGTACCTTTGGAACAAAAGGAGGATCTTAGAAGCGTTTAAAGACCTCGAAACCTGGCAGGCTCTAACAGAACCAATCTGGTTTCCTATTCATGACTATCACGGACACGGGCATTGACGCTGCCCTGGCTGCGAAAAGGTCACAGCTACCGGACCTCATACCATCCGCTTCAACAATTCGGTCATCTTGCATGCCCAGCACGCCTCTCACCGATGCTAAGCTGATGCTGCCGCATGGGGAGATCGAACATGTGGAAACAAGCGACGTACCGTTCTCCGAAGTCAAGTTAGCAAAGCGGTCTCGCCCATCTGGGACTCCTACCACTTATATCCGCAACGAGATATGCAATCTCCAGTCACAACCTGGCTCACACTTTTCAAGATACACTATCGCCAAGGAGGACTCGGGGCAGCTAGCAAGCAGACTACAGCACCAGGAGCCAGAAAAGTTCGGACTTCTCACATGCAAAGGCTTCATTCTGTCTGGCACAAAAGCAGATCCAAAGATCACTCTCGTGCTCAGAACACCTCCTGATGTCCTCCCATGTCCAAAAAGTTTACGAGAGCTGCTACTAAGCAACAAGCTTCCAGGGTCTCTCAGTCAATGCCTCGACATTGCCAAAGGATTGGCGAATGCGGTTGGCTATGTTCATGACTTTGGTTTCATTCACAAGAATATCCGTCCCGAGTCTATTCTCTGCTTCACCCGACCTGATGGGAAAACCATATCCACCTTTCTTGTTGGTTTCGAGCTCTTCCGAAGGGATATGGGCTGGACGCAAAGACTAGGAGACGCCGCCCCCGATAAGAGTATCTATCGTCATCCATCCCTTCAAGGAATCAACCCCGAGTTGAACTACACGATGCAGCACGACGTTTACAGCCTCGGCGTTTGTCTACTAGAGATAGGCCTTTGGAGAACATTCGTCAGTTACAACATACCCAGCTATGGGACGACACATCAGGTTTCAGATGCCTTGCGGCCTTTAAGTGGCACCAGCGATGAGACGTTGACTCAGGGTCTTCTGACTGACACCAAGGAGAGGCTTGTGTCACTAGCCCGTGATGAGTTGCCACAGCACATGGGAAACAAATATTCTGAGGTCACCATGACATGTCTCAACTTCATGGATGAGATGCGCATGGAATCTGGCGATGGCCCAGAAGCTACGGACAATCAGGAAATTCTCATGGGGGTGAACTACATTGAAAAGGTCAGTGAGCCCCTTGTGTCCTCACTAATTGCGCTGAGACATAGCCACATGCATATCACTAATACAGCCTACATTCTTCTGCTCCTGAATTCAGTCAGCATGTGGAATATCGATTGTGTCTAGCGTCCATTTTTCAGCACATTCCTTATGTACCGTATATACTTGTTGGTAGGTATCTTGTACAAGATTATAGGTATCAAAGCAATTAGTATATTCTTGTATATTCTCGCTAAGTTCTTACAGGTACCATAGTACCTATACTAAAGGCTAAGTATACTACCAGTAGCCTATAGGTTATACCTACCAATACTTATAACTTTTCTTCTTATAGAGTAAATCTACTAGCTAAAAATACTACTATTTATTATAACCCTTATATTTAATTATAATACTAAAAAACTAATAAAATAACTTATAAATAACTAATAAAATAAATCCCCGATTAGTAATAACTATAAATATCCTTTATATATAATACTTATATTTACTTTAATCCCTTTTTATCTATTTTATAAATATTAAATATTATTAGTCTATATTAATTTTAATATATTAAGTAATTAAATATTATATACTAAAATCTATTAAATTTTAAGAGATATAATATTTAAATCTCACCTAGTACTTCTTAAGCTTATATATAATAGATATATATCTTCTAGAGGGTAATAAATATATAATAGTTATAAAAAAGATTACTAATTTTAATTAATCTTTATAGTATTTTACCTAGAAAATCTAGTTATTAGGGAGTTTTAATAAGGTAATATAGCTACTATATAATATATAACCGGTAAGGAAAATATAATTATTAAGAAAGTTTTTATAAGTTAGCCTTATTTACCTTATTAATTTATAGTACTTATAACTACTAATTAGTATTAGTAGATATCTTATACGAGATTATAGGTATTAAAGTAATTAGTATATTCTTGTGTGTTCTTGCTAAGTTCTTACGGGTGCCGTAATACCCGTACTAAAGGCTAAGTGTGCTGCCAGTGGCCCGCAGGTTGTACCTGCCGACAATACTCGTTCCGAGGATTCGATCGATAAGCTGTCACACTACACAAGCCCTAGTGAAGTCTTCCAAAACAAGGGGTTAGGATTTGGTTTCAAAGCGACGATACAATCATATTCAGTTAACAGAGGTAGATGATAAAGCATTGCCCGCTTTATGTTGGGCACTTATAAATCAATTCGTGCAATGGTGGTGCTGTGCCCACAACGAGAGGTCTTGATTGTGATATAGATCTGTCGGTACTGAAAAACATTGGCCAAGTTTGAATCGTTTCAGTTTAACGTCCAAATATCAATTGCGGCGCCGCGTGTCCGAAGCTCACCTGAATATTTGCCGAACCTCCTCACTCCCTGGACAAATTCAAAGGCATAAGCTATGGCAGCAATGAAGCCCATCCTTGTAACCAGCTGACGTGAGATCTAAGTGGAAATCAACCTCTACGGTAGTTCGGTCTAGCCTCGGAAGTGGGTTTGAGGAGTTACTGCGAGTCGAATGTTACACAATCTCGTCTGAACATGTCCGCCGCCAGTTGCTTCCCCTCCTTCTAGAATTAACAGACAACCAACGGCACAGTCGTATTGCATCCCAACCCCTGTTTGCATCCAACAGTACTTTAGTTGGTTTGTCTCTGAATCATCTTGTAGACTGAACTACCCAAGATACAAGAGCTCACCAATTCAGGGTGCCTTCATCCATTTCGCCTTCTCCTTCTCCTCTTTCATTGCGTTTCCAGCCGCTCCGTCTTTCCTTCTGATCAACCCAGTTTTTTCATCCGTTCGGCCTCGCACTCAATCCCCCCAGCAGCCATGACAGAGGAAACCGCACCGTTTCCTGTCGAGGGCTTGCCAGAGCCCTGCCAGACCTGGTATAAGGTTGTCGGAGATCTCGGAACGTCGGCAGTCCCGTTGATCGTGCTCCATGGTGGCCCTGGGGCCAGCCATGACTATTTGCTGCCCTTGGTTGACCTCACGCCCGCGACCCCACTCGTCTTCTACGACCAGCTTGGAAACGGCCAGTCGACACATCTGCCCGAGAAGAACGGCGACGAGCAATTCTGGACAGTGGAGCTGTTCATGAAAGAGCTCGATAACCTGATCCAGCACCTGGGTCTTCAAGATCGGCCCATCGATCTCTATGGTCACTCTTGGGGTGGGATGCTGGCGGCCGAGTGGGCAGCAGCACAGCCAAGCCAGTCTAATCTCCGGCGCCTGGTCCTCTCGAACAGCCTTGCGAGCATGGATATCTTCCATGATGGTGTTGCCGTCTTGAGAAAGCAACTGCCCCAGGATGTCCAGGAGGTACTCAACCGCGCTGAGGAGACCAAAGACTTCACAAGCCCTGAGTACGAGGCTGCTGTTGAAGTCTTCTACAAGAGACATCTCAGTCTCAGCAGACCTTGGCCACCGCCAGAGGTCCAAGTTGCGCTTGACTGGTTTGCCAAGGACCCGACCGTCTACGGAACAATGTATGTCACCTCCTCCCTCATCCGCAGAAACAAATGGGCGAGGAGCTGATCCTAGGTGCAGGTACGGTCCAAGCGAGCTATATGTATCTGGTACACTTCGCAATTGGACTTGCATACCCAAGTTATCCAAAATCAAGGTCCCCACCCTTCTGATCAATGGCGTACAGGATGAGGCTCAGGACGTGGCGATGCAGCCCTTCTTTGACCACATCGGGCAGGTCAAGTGGATCACGCTGGACAATGCTGCACACTTTTCCCATGTTGATCAACGCGAGAGCTACATGAGGCATTTGGGGACCTTTCTCAGAGCATAGACTCCGCCCGGGACGGGTCGCAGGCTGGTGATCTCATGGGCCAAGCATTTTTTTTTTTTTTTGAAGTTTTGGTACGCCGCCCTGGAAAGTGCACCAACAGCATCGATCTACTCAATGGGTGTCCTGTCATGATAGAGCTTCACCGTGCATGTTGCACTGCATTCGGTTTATGGAAGATCGTGCCCAGAGCCAAACCACCACCAACATTTCTTGGCCCCGTTGACTACCAGTTGACGTCAGCTGAAAGACCTAATTCATAGTTTGTTTGCAAGGACACGGTCGGTATTTTCCAGTGGAAGCCTTCTGGTTAAGGTTTGCGCACTTGTGATGATCTTGTGATGCAATGCGTCACCAACGAGCCTCTCATCCCCCTTGTCCAGCTATACTCAGCATTTCATGTACTTTGGTAAGGCTGGATCGTGATAACTGTTCTGCCCAATCACAGGTGTGTTCTTTTGACCTGATTTCAAGCTACATGAAAAACACCGATTCAGTCCAGTTGTCTGGAAAGTAAATTGGTCATTGCGAAAGGACGCCCAGTTAGAGACCTTCTCGTAATTATTATCACAAAGCACTTGATAACTTTACAAATTAAATCAGGAAACCAAATAGAGGGTTTCTAACAGCTTATTTGATTAAAGGTATATTTATAGTAGGTATATATATTAAGGAGAAGCTATCTAGTATTATAAGCAGCTTAGCTAGTATTCTAGTTAGTATACTTACTTAGTTAGCCCCTTAATATACCTTTTACCCTAAAATTATATAGTTATCTTTAATATATATATAAATAAAAAGATATCTAAAATATAAGAAAAAGTATTTAATATAAAAAAAAGCTTTAAAAATAAAGCTAATAGTAGTATAATAGTTAATTTTTTTATTATATTTACTAGTCTTAAGTAGTTAAGTTATTTTAACTAGTTTTTTTTTATTTTTTTAACTATTATTATTATTAACTATTATATTATCTATAT